>JAADWR010000300.1:0-11962 GCA_023336345.1 Pythium inflatum | reverse complement strand
TGCCACGGGTGACTGGGCGACGCCTTCATCATCATTGTCGTCACTGCGAGTTGCCTTTTTCTTTTTCTTCTTCTTGTTCTTGTCATCGTCATCACTGACTGCTCCGAGTTCAATGTCATCATACGCATCGTCCAGTGCATGGGCGAGCTTGTCTTCATCGTCGTCGTCGCCGTCGCTCACGCTCTGCAAACGACCGAGCACGCGCGTCGTCTCTATTTCAATCTCTTCTTCAAGTTCGTCTTCGAGCTTCTCCATCTCCTTGACGACGCTGCGCTTGAGCGCGCGCATACCAACGAGAATCAAAATCGAAATCGTGCCGAGCGCCAAGCTCGCCGTGTTCCAGTGCCCGAGCTTCTCAATGAGATCGAGAACCGTCAAGAACGGCAGATCGCGATTTGGGACTTTGACACCAAACCAATTCGCACACTGCGAGAGCATAATGAGCACACCGCCGGCCGAAATGAATCCACCCATGACCGGTCGGGAGAAAAAGTCGGCAATAATCCCCAAGCGAAACACGCCCATGAGCAACAGAATGCCGCCCGAGAGAAACGACAGCAAAATGCCTGTGGCCACGCGCTCATCTTCGCTCTCAATCTTCTTGATGGCCGAGCCCACGAGCAGCGAGACTTCCGAGCCATTCGCGACCGACAAGACGCGCGACGTCCCAAAGAGCGGGTAGATCATCGGTACGAGCGCCGCCGTGTAGAGCCCGTAGATCGGCGGCACGCCCATCATCGTACTGAGCGAGATCTCTTGGGGCACAATCATAAGCCCCACGGTAATGCCGGCCACGAGATCATAGCTGAGGTCTTCATGGACGTCGTACGTTGGGAGCCACTCGAGGATCGGCACGTGCTGTTTGAGGAAAAAGAGCACGCGCGAGCGCGTCGTGTGCTGCCGCGCGTAGGCGACGCGCGCTTGGAGCGCCGTGAAGAGCCCTGCGAGCGAGAACTCGTCGTCTTCTACTGGGTCTTCGCGTTGCCGAGGACGCCGCGCGGGCGGCGCCGTCGCGTCGGCACTACGCGGACTCATGACACGAATCGTACCTCAATCAAACGAGCGGATCGAGACGCAGCGGATCGTAGTGGTCGCACCGACAGGCGAGGCCGACAAGCAGCGGGAGAAGCGATCGAAGAGAGGGGGACGCGCGCGCGCCGTTCGTTGCCTTTGGCGTTCTGAAGATGACGGCTGGGATGTTTGTGGGGAACGCGCAAGAGAGAGAGGCAGGGCCGATCTCGCTCTTTTTAGTAGTCTACTAACATACGTGCATTTCTGCGATGGTATACTGATGTAAGGAGCGAGGAAGAGAGTCTTCTATTGAGGGCATTTACCCATGTCCCAGCTCAGTTCCAATGCGTACAATGGATGCCGTCTAAAGTACGATCGCAGTCAGTTACTGTGATTCAACAACTCGTCGCTCAAAAGTTGTCAAATACAGGTCGTATGTAGCCATCTTGGTTGAGCAGCTGCGGCTCTTCACACCCAATCCAGCAGCTGAACGAAATGACTGGGATGGACAATGGAGATGGGTACAGTACAATCCAGCCGCCCCCAATAAACTCTCTTCCCTCGCCGCTCATTCTCCCTCGCGCCATCGGCCAAGCGGCATCTCCACCGCGGCAGAGACGCCCTTCCGCTTGTATTACGAAGGTATCATGACTGTGAGCGCGCGTCTCGAGCAGCACGAAAACGACGACCTCAGCGGCGGCGCGATCAACAGCAGCGGACCGCCAAGCGAAGCCACGTCGCTGCTCCACAAAGCGCGCGAATCAATCAAGAACATGGGGCCGCCGATCCACCACGTGCGGACGTTCGTCGACGACTTTCAAGAGTTTATCCAGCAAGGGAACATGATTGACCTTGCCGTTGGTCTCATACTTGGCAAGTCGTTTACAGCAATTCTCGACTCGTTTGTTGGGGACATTCTGTCGCCGATTCTCAGTCTCTTCTCCGGTGCGTTTGACTGATGCTTTGCGATCGTTTGAGGCGAGACACTGACGCTTTCTGTGGACAGACAAGAGTCTGGCCAACTACTACATCGTCGCGCGGTGTCCGCCGCTCGTGCTCCATTGCAACAGCGATACGTGGCCGACGTGGCAAGCCGGTGCGTTTGATTTGATAGTCACTCTTAGTATGCCGCTCTGAAATTCTTATTATCTCTTTTCAAGCGCGCGCGGCCGGCGCAGTGACTGTCAACTATGGTCAGTTCACTGAGAACTTTGTCAACTTTCTCATCTACGCGCTGTTTCTCTACATTGCCATCAAGAAAGGTACGCTCAAATCCATCTCTTCTTGTTCCCCACTTACTCACAGCGTTTGTATGGATAGTCCTCGAAGTGCTTTTCCAGCGCACGATCGTCATGAAGCGCCAGTGCCCCGCGTGCAAAGAGTTTGTGCGCGGGAACGCGACAGTCTGCAAAGAGTGCGGTCACCAGTTCATGCCGTGACGTCAAAACGGAGACTTTTGACCGCGTTCTATGGTTCTCAAAAGTATACGTACCGTTGTTTGGGCTGTCGACTCGGGTCAATACTTTTGACGAGCTCATGTGTCGTTTCAGGTCTCAGATACCGATTGATCATGAGCCACTCACGACAAGAGGTGCGATCGCTCTCGCTGCATTGTATCTCTACCTGCATGCTCGTACTCATTTTCCCTCTCTGTAGCGCCCGTCCTGCCGCGCGTGCCGCATTCTCCGCGCTGAGCTTGCACGACTTCAGCGCGAGAGCGAAGCGCAGGCAGCCGCCGATGCCCAGCGCTGCGTCGCGATGTACGACCACATGGAGCGCCTCGCACGGCTCAACATGGCGCTGACCAAGCAGCGCAACAGCGCGTCTTCGTCCTTGGTTGCGGAAAAGCCAGTCGTTGTGATCGGACGAGGACGGCGACGCGAGGACGAGGATCCACCGATAGTCTCGGAGCGTGTCGAGCAGCTACAAGCGACAATCGTCCAGCAGGCCAAGGAAATTGAGTGGCTCCAGCGGCGATTGAAAAGCAGCGTCCCACTACTAGCGCTGGACGGAGCGAGAGCATCAAGGGATAAGCACGTTCCGGACGCTTCAGATGAGAGTGAGAAAGACGAGGACGAGGAAGAAGAGACGTTGACACGACGACGACGCGGACTCGAAAAGCTCCCACTCACGTCACTCCACGCGCAGCTCCGAACGCGAGATGCCACGATTCATCGCCTTGAGCACCGCATCACGGAACTAACCGAGGCGTTGGATACCAGTCGCGAAAACAAGCGGCACGCGATTGCGCAGTATCAAGACATTACGATGTCGCAGCAGACGCAACTCAAAAAGCACGTTGCGCGACTGAACGAACAGGAGCGAGCACGGCGAGCAATTGAGCGCGAACGCGACGAGTTGAAAGTGTACGTGAGTGTGCTCGAGAAGAAACTGCTCGTGTTGCGACCAGTGTCTTCCCAGGCAATGACAGAACAGAATCGTCACAATGTGGTGTCGACGAAGGTGCCGTCGCCAAATTGGCACCCAACAGTCAAGCCGGACTTCGTCAACAACTGCGAGAGATGACCGCATCGAGTAATGGCACTCTGGTGTCCATCAAGTGTGGTACACGTTAAAGTAGGTTATCAACCCAATTACGTCACCCTTGCAGTTGAAGGTCTCACATGGTTGAGCAGCAGCAGAACAGAAGGGCTCATTGTGCGACTTGAAGCCTGGCGACTGAGCCATGACCATGCGTCCTGCGGCATTCGATGGCGCCGTGGCGCTAACAAGTGCGTGTGAAAACGGCCTCGTCGACGTTGTGCTGACGCTCTTGGCTGCGGGCGCTGCTGTCCATGGCGCTCCGACCGACGCCGACCCACGCTCGCCGCTCTCGGTGGCTGTTGCGAATGGCCACACGCGTGTCGTTGAGATCCTCCTCACTGCTGGCGCCGACTCCAACCCGACAGCGTCCGGTGGCATCACGCCGCTCATGGTCGCGAGTCGCCAAGGACATGGCGGTATTGTCGACCTCCTTCTTCAAGCAAACGCGGATCCGACGAGGACGTGTCGTGGCAGCTGGACCGCGCTGACCTTTGCGACGCGCCACGGCCATGCCTCGATTGTCACAAAGCTCCTGACCGCCAATGCCTCGATGATCAACCACGTCGACGACTCGGGCGTGTCGCCGTTGATGCAGGCCTGTCTCGACGGGAATGCCAGTGTCGTGGAGGCATTACTAGCTCACGGTGCGAGTCCCAATGGCACGAGCCGCCACCCCGCAACGCCTCTTAGCTGTGCTGTGCAGAGCAACAGCGCTGCGATTGTCGATATGCTTGTGGCGACACCCGGCGTCGTGATAGATCATCCTGGACGGCAAGGCAACACCGTCCTCATGGTCGCCATCAACCTCCGGCGCGTTGCGATTGTCCGGCGCTTGGTTGCGGCGGGCGCCAACGTGCAGCACCAAAACCACCAGGGCGAGACGCCACTTGCGCGCGCCGTGCAGCGCCATCTACTCGATATTGTCGGTCTTCTCGTGGCGTCCGGAGCCGATGTCAATAGCGCTGATCGCGCCGGCTGGACCGCCCTTGCGCACGCCAGTCGGATCGGCCATGCAGGCATGGTCGACACGCTCCTCATCGCAGGCGCACGTGTGTACAGCGAACGGACAAATCCCAACACGACGCCACTCGCACTTGCGGCCGGTCAGGGCTTCCTCGACCTCGTCCAAAAGATGCTTGTCAAAGCCGATGAGAGTTCAATCTCCAAGGCACTCGTTGCGGCAGTGAGAAGTGGTCACTCGACGGTCGTCAAAGTCCTCGCGAACGCTCTGGCGGCCGGCCACACCAGCGTCAACGTTGTCGATACGGAGCACAACGTTCCCGTGCTCCACATTGCGGTCCAAGACGGTCGCGCCGATATCGTGAACGTATTGCTTACGGCGGGCGCCAACGTCGAACGCGAGGACTACCGCCGACAGACAGCTCTGGTGGTGGCTGCGACGATTGGCCACGATGGGATCGCCAAGCAGCTTCTCGAGTTCGGGTCCGAGCTCGAGCATGCAACGAAGCAAGGGGACACGGCCTTGCTGCGTGCGGTCGATGGAGGGCACGTTGAAGTCGTAGAGATGCTCGTAGATGCCGGCGCGAATGCCGCGGTCGTGAATACCGACGGCGCCACACCGCTGATCAAAGCGGCTGCTCGTGGGTGGATCGACATTGTCGAGATGCTGCTCGCACGCAGAGTCGTTGCGGACCAGCTCGACCGCGACGGATTCACCGCGTTGCTCCATGCGAGCCACGCCGGCAGCGTCGCGGTCGTCGACGCGCTGCTGGCTGCAGGCGCGTACGTGCACCACGTGAACCGCCGTGGCGCCTCGGCGCTCTTCGTCGCGGCTCGTGCGGGTCACGTGTCGGTAGTTCGAGAACTGATTGCAGCCGGAGCGGTCCTGGATGCAGGCGGTGAAAATGGTAGCTCGCCGCTCGTCGTAGCCTGCATCAACGGCCATGTCGAGGTCGCGATGACGCTGTTGGCGGCAGGTGCCAACGCTGGGTACACGACGCCACAAGGCAACACGGCACTGCTGTGTGCGAGTCGAAAAGGCCTCATCGAAGCCGTGCATCAGCTTGTCGCTCGTGCAGTGGATGTCAATCAGGCAGATCTACTCGGGCAAACAGCGTTGATGGTCGCGAGTAGTCTCGGCCACGAGAACGTCGTGGATGCGCTCCTCGCGGCTGCCACGGACGTGGCCATGGCCGACCGGAACAACAACACGGCACTGGTATTTGCAGGCCGACGACGGTGCCACGCAATCGTCCAGAAACTCAGAGCGTTTGATGTCTAGAGAATGTGCCAGTGGCCAACTCGCATCTCTTCCAATAAAGTTGTTGAACCTCTATCGTTGTAGATCCTTGAAGACCGTTTCGCGCGGTATTTTTGAATCCAAACGTTCTTTCCATCGCTGCGCTCACGGCCTCCCTGAGTCGATGGCCGTGTCCATTCCGGTCAAGCCGTCATTATTATAATGGGGCAAACCGCCCGAGTTGCCGCAGCACCGCAAACGCTCGAACCGCGAGAAGTTGATGCCGTATGGCGCGCGAAGTCTGTGGCCGCTCACGATGCCACCAAGCATCCCAATCGCAAGTGGTCCTATCGCTTGCAAGTCGTGGGGCTCTTGCTTGCGGTGACACTCTGCCTTCTTCGTAATGCATCGCTCGTCATGCTCACGGTCTCTCCAAACGCCATGACAAACCTCTTGATGAACACAACCGAGTACGACGATGGCAACTTGTGGCGCATCCTCGACGCGGATGCGACGATTGTCGGTATCGGAGTTGCCAGTCTTGGCCTTGTGTGCGTAGGGTATGCGTTCATTCCCCTGCTCTTCACAACGAGGCGACGTAGTCTCGGTCCAAGGAATCTGCGACTGCTCTCATTCGGAGAACGGTTCGCATCTGCCACCCCATCGCCTTGAAAGTCATCGACCTCGCCATCCAGTGCGTCTTCTTGGTACAGCAATTGGAGACCGGCATGCCAGTCCCAATCGTCTCACTTTTTGGAGGAGTCCTCAGTCTTAACGCGAGCGTAACCTCCCTGTTTCTCTGGCTCCCGCATCCGAACCTCGGCAATGGCCACGTTTTCGTCGACACTGCGTTCGACTTCGTTGTTGCAGTCGCGTACCCGCTCTGCGTCGTTATCTACTGCACTTCGATCTTCACGCTTGACCGCGAACTCGTTGCGATCAGCCTCAACGGCTACCACCTTGCGGCGTTTGAACACACTGTTGCCATCTACGTGAATCCTGTCGAGCTCGCGCTCATCCGCCACAGTCTCGACGCTCTCCGCATTAGCACAGTCCTCGACATTTTCACGCGCGTTGGTGTGAGCTTGGTCTTGTGCTGGCGCTGCTACACGCTTGGTGACTTCATCGTTGCTGCCTACCCATCCCGTCTCAACGTCTATCCGCGCAATCGTCTTGCCGGCCTTGGCTTTGTTGTCCTCGCGATTCCCGTGATGCTCTACACTGGCATGAGCATCCGCGCGTCGGTGAACGCCTGTGCACCACATCGCGAGTGCGTCCAAGCTGCACATCGATGGATTTTAGCACGCACAGCCGACGGTACCTCCGCGTGTCCCTGCATCGCGCTCGTCGATCGTGAGCTTCGTGTCGCTACATTTGAAGAATGGAAGAATCCGCGCGATGACACGTTCATCGTCGACGACCTCGCTCTGTCTGGAGATCTCCAAACGACCCAGCTGGTCAATCGCGCGCTGCCGACGTTGCCTCCAAATGTACGGCGGTGCGCAAACCTTCGAGTGCTGTACGTCCTTCCACTGCTTGGTTGCGAGGACTTGCATGACCTTCTATTCGCAGCTCGCTCATCTACACCAACACGAAGTTGCTTCCGGAGTGGACACGTGAACTCACCCGTCTGGAGTACCTGTACGTGAAACACTGAGGCAACATCACTTGGCGCAACTGACTTGTGGACTTGTTCGCTTGATACACAGGCACATCGATGGCAAAATGGACGACCAGTCCCTCCACTCCCTCCCATCCGACGTGTTCGTCAACACGCCCAGACTCACGTTCCTCCAGATTGCGCAGCATCCGATCGAGCATCTTCCTTCTTTCAACGGACTACACGGTCTCAAGGTCCTCAACTTGGCTCTGCTCCTTGAGGTAGATGAACCCCCAAGCTTTGAGCATCTTGTTCGGCTTGAGCATCTCACAATCGGTGCTCTGCCACGTGTCGAGACGATCCCAGACCTATCACACGCCAAGAATTTCAAGTCTCTTGGTGGCTATGAACGAGGCGCTTATTGCTGCAACGGCTTTCTCGACGGCAACTGCGACCTCACCGACTGGAAGTGCCGTGAGCATCCGATCTGGGGGACTCCACCTGTGACTACTTGTCTTCCACCGGATCGTCGAGCGACACCAGCGACGCTGTCGATCGTGCTCCAGTTTCCACATATTTGTACGGCCCCGCCGCTCCCAAAGAACTTGAGCATCGTACCAGTCGAATACCTTGTGCACCAGTGTAACGGCACGATGTACCGCCAGTGTTCGGTCCCAGGCGCTGAGACTCGAGGCATTTGCATCAATGCACGCTGGATGGCAGTTTATTGTGACGTCGACGCAGAAGTTGAGACCGTGCGTCGAGTGCAGATTGCACACGGTGTCGGACAACCGTGCGACCCTGACTTTGAGGCTTGGCTTGGTTGTCCGGCGACAGTGCCTAGAGTCCGTGCATAGAGTACGCTTGTGCGCTGTGGCCGTAACGCTTAGTGGGTTTCGACAACATGTCGTGTCGAAACGGATTCTCATAGACGTCGATTGGCTGCCGCCACTACATATCCGCGCGAATGTCGTCTTGGTACGTCCCCATCCGAAGGAAATCTTGCTCAAAGAAACCGGTGCAGACGCATGTCGAGTAGAAGTATCTCTGTGAGGCTGTCGACACTGGCCCTTGCTAACCGAAACGAGTAATCAGACCCTAACAAGTGACATGTGAACAATCCATGAGGACCGCGGAGACGGTGCATGCAACAAAACGGCCACTCACCAAGCTGGATGATCGACGTGTGGATAATCTTGACCACCCACAAAAGCAGCGAGGGTCGAAGGTGGTACCACAAGTCCCACGACATGACAAGGAGCGAGGCAAGCTCGAGCATTGTGTACAAGAGGACGTTTGTGAGGATCGGCGCGAGCGACGACGGCGAGTTAATGCCATCGACAAACGTGTAGAAAGTGCAGTTCGGCAGCACAAATTTTGTGGCGGCGAGAATGTCTACAGACAAGAAAGATTGGTGAGTTCTCAATGCTATCACAACGGTGGGGTTGAACGCACCGTATATAACTGGCATGATGACTTCTGTGCACTCGATGAGCTCGAGGCAGTCGGGATGTACAGCAGCTTGTTCGCACCATCGAGAAGTTCTAGAGTTTCCCTTTCGTTGAGCGTTTTGACAACCTGCTTTGGACTTGGATGGACCAGTTCGTGGCGTGAGACAGTGTGAGGCGGATAAACCGACACAACGATGATGTTTTTGCCCGTCAAGGTCGATACGGTCGAGGAGTAAAAATATTTGTAACGGTGTTCTCTTCGGTTGTAAACAACTTCTGTCCACACCAACCAATCTGTTTGAGCATCACACACACGCTTGTATCCCCCCGCATAATCCTCTCACATAATCGACTACGTACACTGGATATTTGAACAGTCAGTTGCATGCTGGTCGACACAGACGGTTTGAATGGGCGACTCACCGTCCGCTCCATGTCAAGTCATTCACGCCGGAGTCGATAGTGTCGACTTGCCTGGAACCTTGGCACTTCGTCCTCCCCAACAGAGCAATTACTGGAACGGCGCAAGCACTTCAATCTTGGCCACGGTCGCAAGAAGTGGAATCGAGTTGATCGCCGACTTCGGCGCGACATACTTGGCCGAGAAGCGCTCGTCGACGAAGAACGACTTGAAAAACTCAACCGAGTACGACTCGTCGTTCGCACCGCCGAGGTCGCACTTCTCCTGAGGCCATCTCGGTCCTCTCGTCAACGAGTAAGTATCTACACACACACCCACGCCCACGCCCACGCCCACCTTCTTTTCGACCTGTTTCCCAACAACGTGTTTTCATGGGGAAACCAACGATAATTCCGCAACGTTCTTCCGAATCCTTTCGTTTTGTTAGATTGCACCACCTACACTCAAATAAAATATGCCTCGTTGACTTCCTCACACGTACTCTTCCACGCGGAGCTCGTCGCAAAGAGGGACGTTGCAGCTCTCGACATTGCAGTGGAGCGAGTGGAACGCAAAGAGCTCGGCTGTGGCTTTCGCAATGCGGTACGTGAGCCACTTTTCATTGTGCGACGCCCAACACGCGCTCCGAAGAAACCGCTTCATATGCGGACAGAACGCGCGGAACGCTGCGTCGGGACAGCGCATCGCGTCACAGTTGCACGCGTGCACGAGGAGCTCATTGCTCTTTTCGATGTTGTTCTCAAACGTCTGGGCAATCTGCATCACCAACACGTCAGCTCCGTCGTTTCCATACATAATGCATCCACTACGTACGCCCACTGAGGTCGCCGCGCTCGGCGATGGCTCAGGCTCGACGTGAGACGCCGCCGACCGCGCGAGCTCTTGCTTGATGCGTGCGATCGACTCACTGAGCGGCTCGTCATCGACGTCCATGGCTTCAGGTTCAGTACCGTTACTTCGCGCCGCCACACACTTGGGACAGAACCAGTCGCCGCGCGGGACCGTCGAGATCGGTGGATCGAGGCAGTACATGTGGTACTCTACATCATCATAGTATAAGCTCCGCACTTGACCCTCCCGTGATACAGTACAAAACCAACGTACCGTCTTCGCAGCCGTCACAGAGCAGAATTTTGTTCTCATCATCCGAGCGCTGGCACGCGACACAGGCCGTTGGCTCGCCGTCGTCGCCACTGTCTTCTTCGTCGCCGCTGCCATCCGGTTCGTTCTCATTCTCGTCACTCGCAGCCATCGCGACGTCGTTCTCGGCGGCCTCAGCGGCTTTCTGTTCCATCTCTCGAAGCACTTCTTTCGGGTCAATTTCGACTTGCGAGTCGACGTCGCTCGACGACTCGGTCATGTACGCATTCACATCGAGCTCTTCGCGCAAAGGCGCGGGCGCTAACAACAAAAGATACCCTCAGTATAATAGGGAGAACGATAGGGAAACAATGGCACGTACGCTCGGGCTTGACGACCGACTCTTGGCGCTTGATCGGCGGCTCTGGCGTGCGCATGGACGCGGCGATCGCGGGAAAACTCGTCGCGAGGATGCGACCGAATGCGTCTTCGAGCGCGAGGCGCCGCGGGTCGTCGCGGAACGCGGCTTCCCAGTCATACAGCGCCGCGCCGGTCGCGCCATTCGTCGTCGGCGCCATGATCAATTCTTGGGGGTGAGAACGCGAGCGTCCACATAAGTAATTACGGATTTAAGAACATCTTATGTTGTATTTAATTATGTAGTGTTGCACGAAGGTCGCATGTATCCATGAATCTGGGAAAGTGCAGATTGTGTTGTGAACAGTACTCCAAGCTGGAGATCCAAATAGGTCTCTCTGAACACCAGGTTTCCACATCGGACCTCTTTGGTCGAACGCCATTGACGAGCGCTTTCTATGTTTGGAACAAACATTTGCCGTCCGCGTGTTCGTGCAACTTGATCTTCACGAAAGCAAACAACGTATTTCAGTTGATTAGTTCACTTCAACATGTGGCTACTCGAAAAGAGCACTGATTTACCTGCGGCGCGAGCCCAACATTCCCCTTTTTCCTGTCGCCGTGGGTTCAGCGAGCGTTCTCTCCTGTCCAGTTCCAATGCGCATTCTCCCGAGACCACCACAGTGCAAAGACCTTCATCCCCATGAGCTCAACGCTCCTGCGACTGCTTCTGCTGCTGCTCGCGGCGCTTGACGCCTCCGCCGCCGGGCGATGCGACGGCCCGTACAACACGCTCTCGTCCGACTGCCGCGGGCTCTCGACCGACCCGAACGTTGTGTGTGTGGTCCTCGACCAGCGCGTCGCAAACGAAGCGTCGCCATGCGCGACTCGCAAAAGCTCCTTGAAGAACGAGTGCGCCGCGCGCACTGGCCAGTCCTGCGACATCCTCACGTACCGCATTGACTATCAAGGCACAATCGCGCGCTTTCGCATTACGTTTCCCATGACCCGTAGCAACGCTTCTACGGCGTATCGACTGGTAGCGACTGCTGCTCAGGTTAGATCTATGGACGACGAACGCGGTGTTGTGGCGACAGTACACAGCGCTCTACGCTCGGAAGCGAGCACTGCGGCCCCAGTTTCGACTTCGCTACCTGTCACGACGCGAGTAGACTCAGTGACAACTACGACGATTGTGACGCCACCGCCGCCTGTCACGACCCGAGTCGACTCGATTGTGACACCACCGCCGCCTGTCACGACCCGAGTCGACTCGATTGTGACGCCACCGCCGACCC
>JAADWR010000299.1:0-11966 GCA_023336345.1 Pythium inflatum | reverse complement strand
GACCGCATACCGGTATTCTCGGAAGGTGTATTGGGCGAATAGGGTGGTCCACGCGAGAAACAAATATTGATGGGTGCAATAACTTATTAAAGTACCTCTCAAATCGCTAAACGAGATTTTGATGAATATCTGTTTTGGTGGCGCAGATCGTGGAGAATCTCGAGAAACCAAAGTAAACTTTCCGAGTACAAGCCGGTGTTACTCTTTCAGGCACAACGCACATCCAAATCTTCCGTGCGTGGCATTCAACCTTGGCGCCTTTGCAAACAAAAACATGGAAGTTAACCCTTAGGGCATTTCTAACGGGTCGCCCCATCCCTAAAGGCAACGTACAATCCGATAATTTGACTATTTGCTTTTAGCCAATGGGCTTCATTCAAATAACATATGGGTCCCTATCATTTGCTTGATCGTCCCTATGAGCTCTCGGCATAGGGACAATAGGGGTCCATATGGCACTTTTCATTGGCTGGTCCCGAAAGCTCTGGGACAAATCAGACTTAGGTATATTTTGCGAATCTATTTTCTCTTGGGGATGGGGACGCACCGTTAGAAATGCCCATAGAGCAATTCCATCGGTGGCTGCTGCCCAAACGCCATCTGCAAAATGGACCGTTTTTATCTGCGCTGGACTTTCTCTCCTTCCGGCAACGAGCAAAGAACAGCCAGTCTTGCTGGAAGAATCTCGTTCTTCCGGCAAACAGCCTCGAATGGCGAGATATGATTGGGTGCCGCAAGACTGTCGAAGGGTTTTCATTGGCTCCCAAAAAGAAGAATGATTGTGTGAGGATGAGAGTGAATGTCTGACCTCTCACGAGCGAAACCAACCAGGAGCAAGTGCACGACAAAGCAAGCACACCAACACGAACAACGATGCCAGCGGGAGTGCTCTGGACGACGCGCGAGGAGGACCTTCTCGCTCAGTCGTGGGTGCATCGTAATCGCAATTCAGATGTCTTTTCGAACTCGGTTGCAACGGATCTCTTCCAACGCATGATCAAAACTGATCCTGGGTACGCGCGACGCACAGCGAAGGCGACCCGGGGCAAGTTCAGTGCTTTGGCTGCTCGTCAACAACTTCAACTCCATCTACAAGAGAGGTACGCGTGTCAAAGCGAGTGGCCAGAGCCGAGAAGATGTCATTACGTTGGCTTTGGAGGCGTACCGGACCGCCACGGGCACGAACTTTGAATGTCTTGGAAGCTGGGAAGTTTTGCGTGATGAGCCAAAATTTGATCATTATATTAGCGAGCGGAAGCGAGAAAGAGAAGGCTTAAAGTAAACAAGAACAAAGAGGATCGTCCAGTTGGAAACAAGAAAGCGAAAGCGATGCGAGTCGAGGAGACCGAGCGCGGCAAAGAAGTGCACGAACTGCGGCGCCTGGCCGACGCCGTGAAGGAGCGGAATCGGCTCGTTGAGATCCAAACGAGCTTGTCGGTCATGATGCAGCCAGAGCCAGCTGACCCAAACGCTCGTGAGTATTTGCGCATTGTGCGACGCCAGCTCCTCGACCGAGAGAGAGAGCGCGAGCGGCGCCGTGCCGTATCAAGCAATGAGGAGACCAAGGGAAACATAGATGATGAACTCGTCTTTGAGGACTCAGCTATATTGTAGCTAGCTACGAGCGTTTGCTCACGTGCTTGCAGACGCGCTCTATGAGATCCGTTTCCATCTTATCAGCTTCTTCCTTGGAGTATATATCCTTCATCTGCACACACATTTGGAGTAGAGGATTTTGGAAGGCACTCACAACCTCAGCAGTCTCGAGTGGAGTCTTGGGGATATCGTCCTGCCGTCTGCTTCGATGCACATATTGCGCAAAATGATACAAGCTTGGACGACGTTATCAATGTCGGCAATCCGATGGAGTTTGCGTGGGTGACCTAGAATTGCGAACTTGTTCTTGAGCATACCGAACGCTCGCTCCACGTCTTTCCGTCGCTTTTCTTGGTGTTTCGTGTACGTCTTTCCTTTTTGCGTCAGTGGGTGCTTTATTGGCTTGGAAAATATAGAACTCGTCGGGTAAATTCCGTCGCCTAGATAGTAGCCTCGGCGTTTAGTCGAGCCGTTCAACTTGTACTTGATATTGTTGACTGGGCTGTTGCTAAGCAGCATCGAGTCGAGGACACTAGACTGACTGAGCACGTTCAAGTCGTTGCAACTGCCCGGAGCACCAAAGTATGAGTGCCAAATCCATCCGTCGTGCGTCGCAACGGCCTCGAGAACAATCGTTGGCTTCCCTTCCTTCCCCATGTACTGGCCGTGGAGGGCCTTTGGACAGCGGTGCCAATCAAAATGCGTGCAATCGACCTATCCAATCAGTCCCGGAAAGCCCAACTTTGCGTTAGATTTGTAAATCGAGATAAGATCCCCTTTCGTCGGCTTCCGAGCGTATTGTTGAGCAAAAACCGTGACTAACGCAGTGCAAAACGCTTTGAGATCATCGAGGATACTAGACTTACTCATGCGTGTATACTCGTCGAGCCAGTCAGCGGGCGGAGTATCCGTAGGCCAGCATTCGCCGAGCAGCCGTCATCTTCTGGATCGTTGAATGTCCCGAACGACCGGTGGCATCGACACCTTGTGTGAGCAAACCACGGCGTCAAACTCGCCGAGGATTTGATCGAATACTGGCCGAGGAATTCGACAGCGATTTGCGAATGTCTCGTCAGTGTATGTTGCGTTTGGTTTCATGTGGTCATCAACGATAGCTGCGTGGCCTTCCTCTCCGTCACGCTCATTGACGGCATGTCCGGTGACAGAGCCGCCTTGAAGACGCGTCGGGGAGATCGGTGGCTGTTTGAGATGCATCGTCCTCGTGACAAAGGGAATCACGACTTCGAATAGGTCGTCGTCGTCGTCCATCGCGGCACCGACACTTCCGTCTCAATGATTTTCAAAATGGGTTCAATTGATGTGCGCTTCAACACCGACCAGATGCTTACTGTCTATTTTTTGTCTGTTACACTAGCCAATCATCGTTGCGAATTTTTTTGGGCGGCGGCCACCGTTGGAATTGCTCTTAAGATGGGATATCTCGAAGAATACATAAAAAAATATCGTTTAAGGGGGCATGGACAAAACCAAAAATAACCGAAAGTGCAGAGCGAAGTAGATCAACTTGTGGGGTAGGCGGTAAAATGCCAAGTGAGCTATATTTTCTGGGAGTGCGAGTGGGCGCTGCGCTGCCATGTTCTGTGTCCTACGCCCTCAGGACCAACCGTCCTTGGAGGGTCTCTACCGCTCTGGCCACAATTGGACCCAGAGGGAATATATCCAGTGCCGGTGGATGCGACACGTGCCTCCGGCCGATGGGAATTGACCGTGAGACTCTGTCACGAGTCAGGCACGCTTACGCCACCTCCGGCGCATAAACATAGACCTGTCGTAATCAGCTGGCTTACGCCACGATTACTCCATGAACCTTCCACTAGAACATATGTCTCACAGAGAAAAATCTGAGAAAATTTGTTGTGATAGAGTGCTATTCCTCGATCACAATGGCAGCTTTGCGGTCCCGAGGAACGCAATATTCGCTACAATACGCTCCAGCGCAGCGAGTGCCTCGGAGACTTCCGGTTACCCCTCCGACGAACATACCGGTAAGGAAGCAGTAACCGAGAGAGCTGGGGTTCGTCTTCAACCAAGCGAAGTTCTATGTTGCACTAACTTCGTTCGTGTTCGTATTTGGTTCATTTGGGCTTATGTTGCTGGCTCAGAATATTCTTCTCCGACCGACCAACAGCCGCCCCACGATCTTCCCATTCAGCGGAAATCATTGGGCAATATCCTTTGGATCGATATCCAAAATTCCGGATCCGATGGCGAATCGACGCACAAATCTTTTGGAGCCGCCGCGCTCAATATCAAGAACGGCTTCGACGACAAGGACGTCAGGGACGACAAGAACCCAACTTGTGCGCTGGTGATGACGGAGATCCCGCCGCCGTAAAGGCTGCGATTGCTGCATTCGAGCCTGATGCCGAATCCGGTTCCACACTTGTGCCCCCAAAGCCAGGCGAGACTTCAGTCTTGTTCTATTACGGCGTTCGCGTCTCGTACAAGAATCCCAAGACAAACACGACTGAACTCGGCTGGGTCTGCCTGGGAGGTCAACCATGCTGGGACAAGTGGCATTTGTATCCTTTGTATGGCGGGAAGACCTCAAATGGGACCAAGCACCTCAAGGACCAACATCAAGTTTCGTCGGACAAGACCATGGCGGAAGAGAAGCGAAAGCGTACTCACGACCAAATTGTTCAAGATATCCGGAAATCCAAAATGATACGCCACGATCCCAAGCGAGCGCACGTGCTCATTGAGACCCACGACATTGTTCTCACGAACCACTCGTTCTGCTCCGGCGAGACGGAAGGCAGAAGAGTGTTCAACGACGTCATCGTTCCGCCAGAGTTCCGGACAAGTGTTCACGAAAAAGCCGTCGTTCGTTCCATTGTGGAGATCTACGTGGCTACGAAGCGCGAAGTGATGCGGCTATTGAATACGCGCTCGACAGGAGTCAGGTCCGTGAGCCTTGTCATGAATTTTTGGACCTCCAAGGTCCAGCACAAGAAGTACTTGGGTGTGCGGGCGTACTTCATAGACACTGAGTGGCAGTTTCGGTCCGTGCTGCTGGGTATTCGCCCATTCGACCCGACGTACGCGGCAAGAATGGAAATGGGATATCGGGGCTGCTTTTTGGCGTGGGTCGCAGGGATGCTGGAAGATTTGGAAATTAAGCCCTTTGGTGGCATGACGGACTGTGCCGGTGACGTCAAGCGGCTCGTGATGGAAGATGAAGCGACCGTGGGAGTGGTGCATCCCGCACGTCGTCAACGTAGCGACGAAGTGGGCTTGCGGCCTTACTGACAACGCCAAAGAATCTGTGAACCCAGCGATTTCGGAACTGATCGAGCGTCTTCGCCTGACGATCCGTCAAGTACGTGATGTTGAGCAAATGGGATATCTGTTTGAGGCCTTGTGTGAGCTCGAAGGAACATCGAAGTCGAACAAGCTTGTTGATTACCAGTCGCATCGTTTTCTCGGCTTGACAAACTCAATCCGGCGCGTCTTGGAGAAGTGGAACGCCTTGGTCAAGTACTACGAAGAGTGTGCTCGACAACCGCCAAGCAAGAAGGCTCCAAAGACTTTTTTACTGAAGAACGATCGCGTCCTCCTTATACAGTTGCTCTCTCTGCTCGACCCGATCGCGACTCTCATGCGTATCAGCCAAGCGGATGAACCGAGCCAATGCAAGTCGATCGCGCTCCTTTTCGAATCCAGGAAGTGACGCTCAACAAGAGAATCGCTTTACGGCACTTCGAGTCGACTGCAAACGATCCGAAGGAAATTCCTGTCGCTGACTTGCTCCCCGAGATTATCAAGACCCAAGAGCTAGTGACACAGGCGCTCATGGCTCAGTTCTTCTCGCGCTACACGAATGCCGCGGCTCGTGTTAACCATCCGTACGTCTTTGAATGCCAGTTGTTCTTGCACCCAAACTACAAAAACTTGGATGGCAACTTGGTGAGGATCGTCAAGTATAGCGTCCAACAAGAAAACGGTGATTACATCCGAAGTGAGCGCATTGACAAAGCAGTGAAGGATCAAGTCATATCTCGAGTCCGCAAGCTTATGGACGATGTCAAGAACGGCGCAATGACTGAGATACTACAAGAAATTGACAGCTCATTCTAAGCGCAAGCGGCAGGCGAGCTATCCGCGGAGCTTGACGCAATGTATGGCAGCGCGGTCGTCGGTAACAACGAAGACGACACCAGCATCGACGAAGAGCTCCGTCGACGGATAAAGAAGAAGTCAGTCCGAGTCGACAATGTGCTTGCGTTCTGGGAACGCACGCAATCGGACTTCAAGCTGCTTTCTCGTGTGGCAAAGGTTGTGTTTGCATTTCCGACGTCATCCGCGCAAGTTGAGCGAGATTTTGGCGATGCAGGAAGAATGATGACAAATGAGCGTGGAAGTCTCAAAGGCTACAGCACTGAAATGAGCTCCTTTGATGGGACGCTTGCCGGCTGCTGGTGAGCGACCGTGTTGTTGCCGGAACGAATCCGAATCTGTAGGTTTCCCAACTTGATGTCGATCTCGCGGACTTGATCGTTCACGCTGTTCGATGAGGCTTCGTCCGACGATGGAGCGGCGTTGTAATCGCCTTTCGCAACATCGGTCGCAATCTGTATCGGTATGGCTGTCGGTTTGGTCTCTTCATTAACGGCCCCGCATGGCGCCGAGAGCGCACTGACCTGGATGTGCAGTTCTCGCAACAAACGTTCATGGAGTTCAACCCGTCGTTTCTCGGCTTCATGCGCAACAGAACGTGCTTCGTCCTGAGCAGTAGTAGTCGCTTCTCGCGTCGCGTTCTCTTTTGTTTCATCAAGCGCTTTGACGATGTGAGCCTCAAGTCGAGCGAGGACCTCGTTACAACGACGCTCGGCGATCAACTTGCCCGCCGTTTCGTACTCATTCACAGCTTCAAACGCAGTATCCCTGTGGCTGTCCGCCGAATCGTTGAGCAAATTGCGAAGTCGGTTGCCGAAACGCGCGCCAAGGGCGTTATTCACCAAACGCGCGACGCGCTCGTCACTTGGGCCCTCTTCGACTTCGTTGGTCCTGGCGAGTCCGCTCCACAACGGTGGCCCGCTCTTCAACCTCGCGTTGAATATCGGACGTGATCGAGCGGAGGCTTGACGCAAGACAATCACGATACTGGCCATCGAGCCGTGAGGCGATCAAGTTGTCACGTTCGCGTTTCGTGTCCCCTACAACTGATGAAAGAAGCTTCCTGGCAACCTCAGTTGCTCTATCTTCAGCGTTGCGCCGGACGTTTACGATGGCTTCTTCAACACCACTCGACCAGCGCTCAGCAACAAGTCGATCAAGACATTCTTGCATGGCTTTCTCTGTTTCTTGAATAGCAGCTACGACTCGGTTCTCGGCAACAACAGGTGCGCGTTATTCTATGGTGGCTTGAGCGTTGGCGATTGCGGAGCTTGCTCGCGTCGCAATGCGCTGCGATAACGATTCATCGAGTTCTTCACGAAGCCGAGTTGTAGCGTCTTGAGTGAGAGCGAGTGCGCGCGTTTCGGCCGCGCGGACAGCTCTGTCTTCGATACTTTGTCTTGCGTTCGCAATGGCGCGTTGGATATCATTCTCCAATCGATCATCCAGTAATCTGTCGAGTTGAGTGTTCAACCTTTGATGCGAGGTAGCAACGATAGCGTTCACGCGAGACTCTGCCGCCGTCAGGGCCCGTTGTTGGACGACTTCGCGGATTGTTCCAATGTGCTGGATTCCTGCATCGGCACGGGCTGCCAACGCGCGATACAACTCATCGTGTGAGAGCCGAACATTGTTTTGAGTGTCACTGTTGACTCTGGCAATGATCTCGTCCAGAGCTTGCACCAGTTGAAAGCGCGTATGCTCGTTGCTCGCGCTCTGGGCATGAGTAAGAGCTGCACCTCGCGCTGCGTTGCAGCGAGAAATTGGTGGAGCTGGTTACAAATAATCGTTTGAGCCTCTGCGTTCGTCACAAGGAGAGGCCCACCACCGCTCCCTGTGGCAACTGGACGATGATATGATGTAAGCGCCGAAGACGGAGCCGTTGCGGCCGTCGCGTTCTCGTCCATAACAACGTCGCCCATTGTGCGGCGATTGGTTTCACATACTGCAATCTTTCGCAAAGTTTCGTTTTCGATAGGATACTTTTGACCAATAGGACTTCTCAAAGATCGGGTTATCTGATTGGACCAGCCGAGAATATTCCGGTATAAAACCTCGACTTCTCATGAAGTTATCAGAATATCAAAACCTCTGAGAAGCGACTTCTGATCCACAGGAAATTCTGATTATCCCTCAGAAGATGACTTCTGATTCACTTCGTCGGAGGGGTGCATCCGGTTGAAGTGGCCACAACTACAAAACCATAAAACTACCGACAAATGTTGCCCATTTGTGAGGAAATGTGCATTATTCCCATTGGATTTGACTATGGAAGCCGAAATGGAGATGTGCATGTCAGCGTCCATAATAAGTCTCGGGTAGATCGAAAATTGGCAAAAAGGGCTGCCGAGTGTCTATTTGGCGTTCATGCTCGTTAGTGTCAACAGATCGGAACGAAACTTGGCTGATCGCTTTGTGTATGTGTCTTACGATCTGTCTCCAATTTTCGTGATTTTCGGAGCATTTCTTGGTGCGTTTTTATTTTCGTGCCCCGCAGTGATTTGTCATTCTTACAGAAATTTCATCTTAGTTTTGGCGCAAAGTGTAGTCGGGTTAGGGAATGTGGATATCAAAACGGGGTCACAGGCAGTATGGACGTCTGGGTAAATCAGGGTTCTTTGGTGATGTTGCTCAGCACGACGCTTGGCATATTATGCTTATCCAACCTCTCATCGACTTGTAAAGTCTGATGATACCAATGTCCACGGATATGTGATCGAAAATGAGAGTCCAAGAAGATCGACCCAAGTGATACGTATCCCATCAGTCCGGGATAAGCGTTTCAGCAGTTCATTATTCCATCGCTAACCCAACCTTATCCCATAATCGCTCAGGTATGTGCCGTTTTGGCGTTCACGTGGTCTCTTTGGTGTCAACTGGGGGCGGGCGGCATGCGCTCATGCTTCCTGATGTGGGGATCGATGGGCGAACGGCGCTGTGATGGCTCGAACCCGCTTTGGTCGAACGCAACGCGCCACGGCCGCCAACGTATACGAGGAACCGCGAGGTAAGAATGCGGACGAGAGTGCCCGCGCACTCTGTCGCGGCCATGCTGGGTGATCCCGAACAAAGGTTGGAGAGCGGGTGTTGGGGGCACGCAAAACAGGGTGGTGGGAAAATGCCCCGGTTCGAAAGAAGAGATTTGATTGGCGGGATTTTTATATCCCCCATCTTTGTACAGTCACGAGTTCGCGCTCACTTGATTTTTGTATCCCTCCAGCATCGAAAGCGGGACAGCCGTGGGTGGGACAACATATCACCATTCAACTGGGTTCAGACCAGATGCTTATTTTTTAGAGTATTTTTTTCCTCACAGGTCTGGTGTGAACAATCTGGGAAATGAGATTCAGTGTTTGTGGAAGGTTATCAAAGCACTAGACGTGTTGGGTCCGTGGAACTAGTCTCTGCCAGATTTGCTGCGAAAGAGCAGAAATAGCCCGAAACTCACAGCTGACGTCATAAATGTGCGCACCAGTTCCTGCTGAACCTCTTAGTTTTTTCGCGCCAAAATTGGAGCCCGCAAGCCCGAGTTATGGCATTCCAGAAAAACTTGGTGATGGGAACTTCAACGACAGAAGAAGCGCCACCGGAAAATGCATGGGAGCACATGCAACAAGCCGTTCAATGGTACAGGGAACATGACGAGTCTCTTCGAGTAGGTGCGGAGCGGTTCGATGTGGCTCGCAGCAGTCTCCACTGAGCTGTAACCAGTGGGAGCTCAACGGCACCCGTGCACGGTCGCGAGACGTTCTTGCCTCCAGCGATCGAGCTCGGTCTCGTGGAGGCGATCATGTATCGCTCGAGTCGCGGCATGTGCATGGACGTCGCCGAGTTTTGTTGGTTGGTGAGATTGGTTGCTCTTGATCATTTGAAGGACGAAAGGGAACGCGTCTCGGCATCGTTTCCGTCACGTGGTTGGCTTGCAAGATTCTTCACGAGGCACAAAAACCAAATTGATCAAAAGCGATCTCAAGTGTTGTCGACCTGGCGTTTCCAGATGAGCACTGAGACGCTCATCCCGGTCTACTTCACCAATCTTCTCGCTGTGATTGCTGGGCTCACTCCATTCACAGATATGGAACTGTGACGAGACGGGAATGTGCTCTCAAGGACGCGAGACGCCTCGTGTTATATGCACCAAGGGCACGCGTGCCAATGTTGTTAGTGCAATGGCCTGCGCGTGTGCGGACGGCTCATTCATCCCTCTCATGTTCATATTCGCAGGGAGGTACCAAAAGAGCGGCTTGATTCATGGCGCAATGGAAGGCGCAAGATGTGCGGTGTCCGGGTCGTCGTACATCAACGACCACTTGTTTCTCCATTGACTCAAGTTCTTTGACGAGACGCTGGTTGCTCGCAAGACGCCAAGGCCAGTCCTTCTGCTACTCGACGGGCACTTCTCGCACATCAACGACAATGTCCTAGACTACGCCGACGCTCACGATATAATGATATTTGTGCTCCCCTCCCAAACTTCGCGTTTCACACAGCCTTTGGACAACACAATCTTCCAAGCTCTCAAGGCTTCATACGAGCGAAATGTGCAACAGTTTCTCCTCATGAACGCAGGATCGATGTGGCATTTGAGAACACGCGGATCTGTCCAACCAATCTCGATGTCATGCTTTCTCGCTGCATCGGTTCCTCACCGTCGCTGGCGAACCTTCCGTCCGTGGGTACGCACTCGCAGCTCGCCATGCTGACGTCACCAAAGCTCACAGAACGGCAGAAGCGGCGGTTAGTGCGCGGTGGCATCGATCTCGAGCAGTTCTCAGTCGTGTACATGGGAATGCAAATGGCAACATCGATAGATCCACCCAAGAAAGAGAGAGACAGTGGCCGGGTGCTGCTCGATGGCGGTGTGCTCGTGACGCACCCGGAGATGATTCAAGCCGTCAAAGACGTGGAAAAGAGACTTGCACAGGCAAAAGAAGATAAAGAAGCACGAGAGCGTTCTCGAGAGGAAAAACGACGTTCTCGCGCTGCCACTGAAGCCGAGAAGAAGCAGCAGCTAGCAGAGAAGAGAAAGAAACAGTTCGAAGCTCGGTTCCAAAAGATACAACGACGAGACGATATCGCAACAATGCAACGTGAGCTCCCGCTGGTGCGTATCGAGGACAAGCTGAAAGCCAAGTCCGTGGGCAAGCGCAATCTCAAAAGTGACCTCGGCGTTCGTGACGATCATGCAGTACGACCGGCTCCGCCGGATCTGCTTTGTTTCCGAGGAAATGGACTCGGACTGTGATGAGCTCGTCATTTGAGCTTGTCCCACTCTCGAGGCATTTTGCATCTGGTGACGTGTTTTTCACAGTTTTCATTTTTGCTTGGCGGCACTTGTCGACCGCCTTGCAAACCAATGCATCTCTTTTGTTCCTCTTTCTTCGTTCTTTCCCATGATCCCACCACGGCCTGCTGGATTGGCGTCGTTGTTGAATGGTGCGGATCTGAAAATAGTGTTAAAAGTGTCCCGACCACGAGGCACGAGGGGTATGGAGAGTGGGTGGAAAACACACAGCCACAGTGACAATCACACATGTCAGTGTACCACACAAAACAAGTGTGCGGCACACATCCTGCGTGACCAACACGTCAGTCTTTTATAAACGCACAGAAGGCCTCATCTCCCGCGGCAGCTGGTGGTACCGAGTGCTCGGTGCCAAAGCGTGTGCACTCGGTGCCACTTGGTGTGCAGGAACATGTGGAATACAAACACTCCGTAGTCACTTGAGGCGAGTGTTGGACAGCGTACGAACGGCAGGCAGTCTCTGCCACCGAGAGTGTTCTGAAAGAACGCACGAAGAGTCGCGTCCGTTCCGAACGTGCCGAAGATGCGAGGAGACGCAGAACGGTACCCAGTACTCAGACCGCCGTGCTTGGTGGCGCAATACCAGCCAACACAGTGGTCTCGGCAGCGCCAAGCAAGAAGATTCACGGTGGAGGTACGGATGACTCGGAAATATTAGGCTGTGCAATGTTGGTGAGTCGTCAAGGTGACCATGTATGGAACGTGGATCGTATCGCTGTCAGCTCAACGGCGCCAAGTCTCTTTGGCGACGCACCCAGCGATGCCTTTACCTCGAAGGCAACATGAGTCCGTAGCGGCTGCGATAGCGACTTAATGGAGGCCTCGACGGCACTTCACATCACCGTGAGCGGACCGGCGACGCCCGCAATATCTCTCGGTGGCAGCAAGAGCGACTCGTCCGTGGGCTCGGCGATCACAGCACCAT
>JAADWR010000298.1:0-11969 GCA_023336345.1 Pythium inflatum | reverse complement strand
TCAAATACACAACGTCAACACAGTCAGCAAATTGCCGTGATACTGTACTTCAGTCTACTCAACACCATAGCCAAGCTCTTCCGTCGTCGCACGAGTGACGTGCTGTTTGGACCGACACTGTTGTTCTTTGGTTTCCTGCACTACTTCCGCGCCGAGATTGCCACATCCAACATACTTGAGTTTGACAAGCGAATTACGACTGTCGTGCCATCAGACGAAGTCGCGGCTGCGTCACTGCTCGACTTCTTCGTGACGGATATGGCATTTTGCAAGAACGGCAAGATCAAGTCGTTGTTTGCGATGAAGTTGGTCGTGTTTGGACTGAATGCGGCCCCGCTGCTCTTCTTTTCCCGAACAGCGACCGACGACTGGACCAAGAATGAACCTCTCCAAGTCGAACAAGTGCTCGCGACACGATTAGTCGCGAACGCTGGTTTAGGCTCGACATTGATGCGATCTTCAAGGTTGTAGCGCTTCAGAAATCGTTTGACGATGCGTTCTTGGCAGATGCCTGGCCGCCGATGGATGTGGAGCAGTTTGCAGCACGCCCACGCGATCGCATCGGTCCGTACGGCCGCGCTCAGCAGCACCGATTCAACAAAGTGGGGATGACCTGGGTCGCCAAATGTGCAGTTTTTTCCCAAGAGCTCGAGGAAGATGTCGGCGCCGTACAGCGCGTGACACGACGATTGGAACGAGCTCCATCCGCTCGTGCGCCGGTCGGTGTCAGCTAATTGCAACGGCGGTCCGACAAGGCGCACCTGGCCAGTCGCTGTGAACGCAAACGCGTCGAAGGGTCCACACCATGCGGTCTTGAAGTAGAGATCGCGCACGTCCAGGCCGAAGAGTAGCACCAAGAGACCGATGTTGGCGACGACCGTGCCGCGCATTTTGGGTTTCGACTGACGGTGTCGAGTGACGAAGGGCTCCTGAGATGACGGCCCAAAATACATTCAACGGAGACCGATGGGCGCTGGAAAACCATCGTTGGCACTTGACACAACCCGACCAATGCAAGTGCAGCGGAATCGCTGTTGCATATTTGCGACGGCAGTCGTTTTCACGTTGTGAGGGTGGTTTTTGATGGCACGAGTCCCAAATAAGGTTCGTCGGATGCCCAAGGAGCCAAAGCGATGCGCTCTCGAGCCAATAAAGATCGATCGGGAGAAGCACTGACGATCTTACGTTCGTGCGGGTCGCGGTGACGAAGTCTACGTCGACGCTGGCGCCCGTGAGCCACGAGGTCGCCGCTGATCCACAACATCTCGCCACTCGTGTTGACGCGATGCTGACGCAATCGCACGCAACGCGTCCTGCGTGCACTAGCGCCCTTCTAGTCAACGCCACACCTCCAAGTCGCAAAGGTTGAAGCTCCGCCGTCGGGCAGGTTCTCAAGTGCTGTACGAGACTCAAGTCCCGCTCCGTCGTGTCGAGCTCAACTCCCTTTCTGTGGCTAATGTTGCTGGCACGGAGGTATTGCAACACCAATTCGCTGGTTTCGTCACGACAGTTCTGCTCGTGAGCTGTCGTCACACGGGATCCCCCCCGAAAGCTAATTTTGACTGAGCGCAGCTTATCTTGGCAACGTTAGAGCACTGTTGCCGATGCAGTTGCCGCATGACCGACGGACGCGCATGAAGTCCGAACCGCAGCGCCAACAGAACCAGCACGTCGCTCCACCGCGAGCAAGTGGGCCGCCCGCGAACAGCATCTCCTCAAAGCACGATGGCATGCCGTTAGCATCAAGTCGTAGCCGACTTGTGCGCGCGTACAACTGGGCTTTGTGGTTGCTGCTCACAACGATCCTCTTTGCGCAGTTTCTCGGCGTGATCTGGAGTGAAGTGACGTCGACAAGTCGCTTTCACTTTGGTCAAGACCCGCAAGAAGGCACGTTTTCGATTCCAGGATTCAACGATGAGCCGTACAGCGATCGTGCTGTCGCGTGCGTCAAGCGCGGACAGTACTACCAGCCCATCCAGCTGTTCCTGCTCCTCCAGCAGCCAGTTCGAACTGGTGAGTACACGACGAACGGCATGGATGGCTACCGCGTGGTCCCACGCGACAGCATCACGATGGAAGCGACCGACTTTTCGTACTACAAGCGCCAGTGCAGTACGCTCACGCTCACGCTCGATAACATCTTCAAGGCGTGCGAAGCCGTCGGGTACAACGTGACGAAGGACGTCTTGCGCATCGTCACGAACGACGTCCAAGTGTTGCCAGCGACGTTGCCAGTGCTGATTATCCCGTTTTGGGACTGCGGCGCGTTTTCAAGGTACATTGTCCCTGGCATTGACGGCAGTGCGTGCGTGTTTCGGGGCAGCGGGGTGTTTGAAGCAGAAGGCGCGGACTGGGCCACCATCAGCGCTCTGCCTCGCGGTCGACGCGAAGCCAAGACGGCAGAATGGCTCGGATATCCTGGCGGTGTCTGGCGAAATGGCTGGTACGAAGACCCGACTGTGCGCATGCGTTGGTACTCGGATGTGATCAGCACGCTCCCCAAAACGCAGTACGGTATTCATGCGCGCGAGTGTGATGTGATGGACACTGCTCGAGAGCTCGACTGTTCGCAGCTGCCGTACGGATGCGGTGGCGGTGGAGGAACGTGGAGTTGGAACGATGATATTCACATGACCACCTCGCTCAAGTGGTTCGAGTCTGTTGCCGTGTCGAATGGCTCGCGCTACGGACTCTTTTTGTTTGACGCGTTCCATTCACAGACCATCAAGAGTCGCTACAGTCTCGACAAGCTCTTCTCGAACGTGTCGTTTGCCGTGATCTTGTCGCTCTGGATGGTCGCGATGCGTGTGCTTGCGCCATCCACAACAATTGGCATTGGCGCCGTCGCCAACTCAAGATCCCTCCACTTGCTCCCATTCTTCTTGCTCCCGCGGCTCAAAACAGCGCTCGAAGCGTTCTGGTCCTCGGGCTGCCAGTTCGAAGGCGACCAACGAGTGCTTGCGGACGCGTGGTTTGAAGTGTATCCGGCCATTGGGGAGATCGTGATGATCTACTTCAGCCTCCTCAACACAATCGCCGAGTTGTCTCGCCGTCGCACGAGTGACGTGCTGTTTGGACCAACGCTACTGTTCTTGGGGTTTCTTCACTACTTTCGCGCCGAGATTGCGGCCGCCAACATCCTCGAGTTTGACAAGCGGATCTCGACGGTCGTGACGGCAGACGAAGTCGCTGCTGCGTCATTGGTGGATTTCTTCGTGACGGATCTCGCATTCCGTATGAACTGACGGATCAAGTCGCTGTTTGCGATGAAACTCGTTGCGCTGGGGGTCAATTTGCTTCCGCTTCTCTTCTTTTCGCGAAAAGTGTCGGATGACTGGGCCAAGTTCAAGCCTCTGGAGGTGGAGAGTGCACCTGCGAGACGCTTCGTCGCCGATGGCGGCTTGGGCTCAACGTCGGAGCCTTACGTGATGTCAGAAGAAGTTCCGACGCTCCGTCCCTACGAGCTTGTGCGTGGTGGGTACGTCGTCATGCGGCCCATCTGCTCGCTCACGTCGGCGGGGACACTTGTGTCGATGACCGACTGGTTTTGGGTGTTTCTCACGGCCGCAGTGCGTCACATCCATGGCTTAGCGGTCCGGATCGTCGAGTTTGAGCTGCTGCCGCTAGCCCACGGCGTGATGTCGCCAAGCAAACCGCGCATCGTGGCTGTGGACGAAGCCCATGGCAGCGGCGCGGTCGTATCAGCACCACTCCTGCCCTGAGGATGCAACGGTGGATGTTGCGGCCTGTCTACGGTGTGGTTTTTGAGTTCCAACCGTGGTTTTCCTTACAGACTTACCGTGTTTTGGTGCGGAAGAGCAAAGTTCGACCGGGTTTTGACCCTTCGAGTTGGTCGCCACGGTCTCACTTCCGCAACATGCTGGTTCTTGTGCTCGCGCTGCTCTTCGCATCTGCGTCGGCGTCGGCGTCGCCGCTGCTCTTGATCGTCGGCGACGTCTCGGCCACGACTGCGCGCGTGCTGCTCGACGGCGACGTCTCTTCCTCCGCCCAGCTCTATGAACAAACCGCCGGTTCAGCGGCTCTGCCGACGTTTACGCTCGCACAGGAGATCGCGCTGGACGCCCCCACGGCACCGTCGCGACCGCGCGTCGTGGCGCTCGATGGTCTCACACCGGGCCGCGACTACGTTTTGTCGTTTTCTTCGTCGGACGACCAGAGCGTCCGCTTCCGCACGCTAAGCGGCGCACCGTCGCGCGTGCTCGTCGTGTCGTGCGACCGCTTTGTCGACGACCACGACGACGCGCTCTGGGTCGCCATGGAAAGCGACATCGACAAGCACAAGGAATCGTACGTCGGTGTGGCTCACATTGGCGACCAAGTCTACGTCGACGCCGGCGACGCGCGCATTCCAATCGAACCCGTGACAAACGCCATCACAGCCGATCCACAGCAACTTGTGACTCGTTTTGAGACGATTGTGACGCAGTTCCGTGCGATTTACCGCGCGACGTTCGGGCGCAAGAGCGCACAGCGCGTGCTTCGACGTGGCGCGCACCTGATGCTCCCCGACGACCACGAGATCCTCAACAACCTCAGCTCGTACTTCGTCGATCGGATTTTCAGTCCTCGTCCAACGCCAGAGCAGAGAGGCCTCGAGCTCCACTACCGCGCGGGTCTCCAAGCGCTATACGAGTTTCAAGTCCAACTGCGTCGTGACGTCGCGTGGGACGACCTGGATTTCCTCACGGATCCGCTCGAGAAGATTTTGAGCCAGTATCCGCTGTACTTTAGCGTCGAGCTCCCGCGTCTCCAGCTCTTTTTCCTCGACGCGCGCTTCGACCGGAGCTTTACGCTTCGATCTCACAACGAACGGTCTCGTCTCATCAGCCCCACGCAGTTCTCGGACCTCCAGAGGCAGCTCACCAAGTGGAACAGTACGGATGGCGCGTCGGCTGTTGTCCTTTCTAACCTGCCGCTGTTTTTCCACACGCCACTGACCGCCAACATTGCCTACGCGGTCGAAAAAGAACTGTACCCCGGCCACCCCGAGCACTTTGATGGGCTTTCGCAGCTCTATGCGCTCCTCCAAGACTTTGCCCCAACGCTGAAGCTCGTGGTTGGTGGCGACGTCCACACGCTCGCGCATTTGCGGATTTGTGGCTCCTCGGGGTGTTTCGACGAGCTCATTACGAGCGGCCTCACGCGCGGCTCGACGGCGATGCAGGACGCAAAGCTCGTGCCGTTTTACTTTTTGATTCTCCGGTTGACGCCGCTCGTCGAGTGGTGTATGAAGGTGATTGGATGGACGTCAACGCCATGGATCCGATCTGTCGACCGCTTGTTTCTCGGGCGCAATTACGGGTGCGTTCTGCGGTCTCTTTTCCGAATCCCTTATCGCTCGTGCTCATTGCTTTATGCGTGCCTGTAGCGTCCTAGAGGTTGATGCGAACGGCGCGTTTGCGTGGCGCAATAGCGTCGTGTTGGACCACGAAACCACAGGTGCGATTGTCACACAGTGGGTCTTTGACGTCCTCGACCCAGCGACAATGGTCGTGCTGTCGTTCGTCGCCTTTCTCTACTGGTTGCGCTCGCGGCGCTCGCACAGGCAACGGGCCAAGCGCAAGAATGAGTGAGAAAAACAAGTGTCAAATCACGGACAATCGGGACGACGCCGATCTCGTTTCTCTTTTTCGACCCCAGAAGAATTTTCCGTCAGACGCCATCGCCACCCGACCGCATGCTGTCTGCATTATGCCGAAACGTGGTTCTGGCTCGTCGACACCGATGGTCTGCCGCTCACGGGTGTGATGTGTGTCGAAGAGCCCGACGGCACGACTGTCGCCGACTGTCGAAGCTACTGTACCACCACGCGTTCCAGTCACCACGGGCGACAGTTGCATGACAACAGATCAATCGACGAAAACGCAGTGAGCAAAGACAGAAGAATAAATTAGAAAGCGTGAACACCCCGCTAGTGCGTGCTCGCAGGGTACTGGTGGCACATGCTGCAGCTCGTCGCAAAGCAATTGTTCTCGAATGTACAGTGGCGACAGCGCCACGGCCGCCGCGGCCGCGTCACGATCGTCGATCCCTTTTTCGTGTCTTTGAGCGACGCCTGCCGCGTCATCACGCGACTTGTGGTCGTTGCGGCCGTGGGCGAGCGGAGCGTGAGCTGCAGGAGCGTCCGCTGCACAGCGGCTGGCGCGCGGGCCTTGGGGCTGTGCGACGCACTGCGGAGCCGCGGCTTGGTCGCTTCAACCGCTGCTTTCTTGCCGACCATCTCGACTCGACGACGGCTCTTCGTACTCGAGCTGCTGCTGTTGCTGCTGGTCGTGGACCGCAGCGACCGGATGCTCCCGGCGCTCGACGGCCGCGAGGGCGCCGGTGGCGACGGCAGCGTTCCCGCAAAGAACGCGTCGAGGCGGCGCTGGAGTTTGGCTTTCGGATCGGCCGACGCAGAGCGCGCGCGAGGCGCTGGTGTCACGGGCTTCGCTTGCGAAGGCGGCGGGACTTCTGGCTCGCGCACAGCGACCGTTGAACTCGAGGCACTCGAATCGACCGCGTGGTGCCACTTGGGCGGCGCGTTCTCGTCGACAAACTCAATGTCGACGACGCAGTCGCTCGCGCCGTCCGTGTGCGCGACGAACGGACAGCAGCGGCGGATTTCCGTCCACAGCGCGTCGTCAACGTGGTACTGTTTCGTGCGCGCGAAGCCGACAATTCGCTTGCGGCAAAAGCCGCAGTTTGCCGACGTGATTTCGAGCGCGCGCTCAAAGCACTCGCGGCACAAGTGGCGGTGGCAGCACGGGAGCTCGATTGGCGACCGCAAGACGTCGAAACAGAGCGGACACTGGAAGCGAATGGGCAACAGCAAGTGCCCTTCGTCGTCGCTCAAGAGCTCCACGGGCGCGGTCGGCGACGCGGGCGACATGGCTGGATGCACCGGAGACGCGGCGTCGACGTGTGTCTTATGAGAAGAGGCAGGAGCCACGCGTTTGCGCGCGCGCGGCGCCGATGCGACGGCGATCGGACGAGCGCGTGGACCCATAATAAGAAATTCCCCAATGGCAAAAGAGCGGGTCAAATCGCTGGGTCATGGGCTTCGCATTCTGGGAAACCTGTGATATCGCATATCAAAATAGCGCGGGATTATTGCATTTCGAAGAAGATGCAATGTGGCGTTTTCAGAAACGATAGAAATGGAATTTGAATGGCGATTCTATAGTACCAATCGTTTCTATATGGATACCCTGAGCCCAACCTCAGAATCATCTCTGATAACGCGTTTGGTCCAAGCTCACTTTGCGATCTTGGACCATGCGGCGGGTCGCGTTCGCATTCGTCGCGCTTCTCGTCAGTGGCGCCGCTGGGGCGACGCTGCCGCCGTGTCCGCGCCACGTCCAAAGCGTTCTTCTCAGCCGCCAGTACGACGCGTGCGCCGCGTACGTCAAGAGCTCTTCATTCCCGTTCTCAGCGCGTCACGCCCACGCGCTGTCGACGCACGACGGCTGCCACGCGGCGCTCACAGAGCTCCTCACGGTCGCGCCAAGAGCGCCATGCGCTGTGCATCTCAGTGACAATGAAGATATCGTTATTGACCTCCAAGAGCTCCAATGGGTTGCGAGTCATCCCGCCAACAGTCTCCGTCTAGCGTCGCGCAGCGGCGGGAGCGCGTGGTACCACTTTCGCTACAGCTGCTACTTCGACACGACGCAGCCCATGAACGCGAGCGACCCGACGCAAGAGTTTGGTGTCTTCTGTCGTGAGAGTTTCTTGGTGGAGTACCCTGGCGCGATGGGGTGGATCGGGTATGTGCTCTATGGGTTCTTTGGCATCGTCGCAGTCGTGATGGTCGTTGGTTTGATCGTCATGGGCCTCGCGCGATTGTACGGAGACTTCGTGGGAAACAACCGAGGCGACCGTTTGACAGATGCGACAGACGCGCCACGTAGCTACGGCACGACGTCGTCGGCGCGGACTGAACCTCCGTCGAGTCTCTAGTCCAGACCGGAAGCCGGGTTAGTCCATGTCTTCATGTGTAATATACGCGGTTTCGGCATGTGCTCTGGTGACGCAGAGATTTGTTGTCCGCAGCGATGAAAACGAACTTTCGCCCTTTCAAATGCGTTCATCACGCAACGACACCTGTTGAAGAACTTGATCAAGAGCTCCTTGGCGCAAGATCAAGCTACGACAAGTGTGTAGTGACTTGGTCGTGACCGCTCGTGGGTGTCGCTCGCACGCGAGAGCCGCGCCACGACCGACCTAAATCCTCCAGCAATCTGTTGAAACAGCAAGTGTGCATTGAATGCTATCGGTCTTTGCTACGGGTGATACAGTGCGTCTCGTTGTCTTCCTGTTGCTACTCGTGTGGTCTACTGCAGCACGCCCGCGTAGACGCCAGGCTTGACCACAGCCGCGCCTTGCGCGCTCTTGAGCCAGCACGTCCCGCCATTGTAGTTGCTCCACGCAAACGCTTTGCAACCCCCGTACGTCGCACACGCCGTGCAGCACGCCGTCACGTCGGAGCCTGGGACGTTGGCCAGGTCGTTGCCGGCATAGTCGGTATTGTCCTGGTACGAGCACGTCGGCCAAGTGTTGTGGTCGTCCCAGTACACTTGGGCCGACGTCACACCGGCCTTGAACACGACGTCGCCACGCCCCGACTTGAGCCAGCACGTCCCACCGTTCAGATCTGTCCACGAGTACGCGCGGCAGTCGGGCGTGTCCTTGCAGATCTGGCAGCAACCGCCGTGCGTCGCGCTCGGTTTGTTGGCAATGTCGTGGCCAACAAAGTCGACGCCAACTTGGGCGCCCGCGCAGCCTTCGAAGAATTGCGGGTACGCTTCGGCCGAGACGACGCCAGGCGTCGTGACGATCTGCGTCACGTGGCTCTTGAGCCAGCACGAGCCGCCAGCATAGTCGGTCCACGAGTACGCGCGACAGCCCAGGTACTGCTGACACGCGTCGCAGCACGCGCCGGCGTGCGAGCCGACGACGCGCGCGAGGTCGTTGCCGACAAAGTCGACGTTGCTTTACGCTGTGCACGTGGGCACGAAGCCGCGGTTGAAGACGGCCGAGTGGACGTTGGGGTTCGCAACGACGTCGCCGCGCCCCGACTTGAGCCAGCACGTGCCGCCGTTGAGGTTGGTCCAGGACCACGCCTCACAGAAGCTGACGGCGGCGCACTGGTCACAGCACTGCGTGACATCGCCGCGGACGCTGCGGAGGTCGTGGCCGACATAGTCAAAGCCGTGTTCGATGATGCAGTTAGGCGGTGGCGCGCTCATGACGGCTTGGTACTCGAGGCGGCGGAGCGACGAGCCCACGACAGCGGCGGGCGCGAGCGCCAAGGCGATGATCGTGAGGCAGACCATGGTGATGAAGCGATTGCAGCTGGAGTTGATGAGGACGTTGGAAAACGAGGAATGAGGACTAGGGACGGAGGCGTGGGCGTGAGAGGGGGCGACGGTGGCGCCGTCTCACCAGCATCCTGCAAAAGCCAGCCACACTCAGTTGTGTCTGTTGTGGTGTAGTGACTCAGTTCGTGAGACCCACTGTACGACTGTATGGACCACCCACTGTACCCATTGGTCGTCACTCCATGCCAAGTTCGAACGTGTGATACGATCGGCCAGTCTTGTTTCTGTCCGTGGACTCGACTGTCATGGCAGCTACTTGCTTTAGCCACGTGGGCCACTCGGTCACTGCACGCCAGTCAGTGAAATTTGAAAGATTCAACGTCTCTTGGACCGAGACCGCAACGAAAATACAGGAAAAAGACTCGGAACTACAGGATACGTATCTTTTATGCGAATTCGGATCCTTTTATGTACGATTGAGGAGGGTTGACAACTTCTATCACCCAGCTCTAAACCACCCTGCGCCTTCGGCGCAATGAGTTCTAAGTGCGGCCAAGGTTGATCCTCGGTCGCTCCGCGTCCGAGGCTAAACCTCGGTAGCCAAGCGAGCTTTGCTTTCACCCTAGTCCTCGGCCTTCGGCCTGCGGAGCCGAGTACGTGGGCACTCAAGCGGGGGGAGGGTTGAACCCCTTTCTGTATTTTCGTTTGATCTTTCTGTAGAAAAGTAATTTCCTCTCTTGGACCAGAATCGCGTGCGCTTCAACCGAATTTTTCTGCCGCAGGTGGCGTTCCACTTCTGCCCAGGTGCAAGTCGCAGACACCTAGTGTACCCATCGGTTCTAGTCATCACGATTTGCTTTGATTTGTAGCGGTATTAAGCCGATGCCCACAGGGGGAGCGCTGCATCACCCCCGCAACTTCCATAGATCGCGTGTTGACCACTCTACGCACTTTCGACAAACATTGGCAATCCCAACAGTGCTGTAGTGTCCCGTGCTCTCTTCTGCCAAAGCCCTACGCACATAGACTCCCCTCTGGTGAGTTCGCCAATAACCTCGCTACATTATGCTTGTTCCTACGGCTTCTGGTCGCACGGACGGCTCTGACGACTGGCTTGGAGCCTTTGGTGCTGAGACTCGTGACGGTGAAGGCTTCCGGTGGCCGCGCCTGGTGCTGCGGAGTAGTTGCACCCGGTCGAACCCGGGTCGAGCCGACTGGGACTCTAGCACTCTGGCCTTGCGGCAGAAGAGAGGGGATTGAGAGCTGAGGCGTTTGGCGAAAGAGCGAGAAGCGGTTGATGGGTCGGATTGAAAGTCGTCTGCGAAGAAACCTCTCAGCTTCTTACGTTCGTTTGTGCGGACCTTTGGCAATCAGTTTCGTTCCAGTTCTCTTGATCGAAGACCGTGATGCCCCGGCGCGCCGACGTCACGCTCCTGTTCCTCGCGTTTTCGCTCGCGACTGCGTCGGTCTCTGCTCGCGCGACCAAGTACGAGTGCCAACTCGACGCAGCGCAGCCGCTGAATGTCGCCAACGTGTCCCAGCGCTTTGTCGTCGCGTGCGAACAAGTGGCGGAAGAAGCGAGCGTGCTGCCCGTGTACATTGTGTGGAGTGTGAGTTGCGGCTTGGTGCTCGTCGCGTGCTGCCTCTCGTGCCGACGCACCGACGAGAAACGGACGACGCCATCGCGACGCACACCGCTGCGCCGTCCTGCTGGGTCGCACACGGCGCTGCTCGATATATAGAGCAATAGAGCTGCATCCACACCGTTCTAGCCATTGCTAGTGTAGGTGAGACCGACACTAGAGGAACATAACCTCCATTGATCAACATCAGATGCGTTAGCGTTAGTGGTGACACAATGGAGCGCTACACTGGGTGTTCGTCCGCACGCTTGGGAGCCACTGCGGGGGCAAGAGGCGTCACGATCGGGACGTGCGCATTCTCGGGCTGCTCGCTCGCTCCGGCGGCAGTCGGCTGGTTGGAAGTAGAGCGGGCCAACCAAACAACGAACATCACCATGGGCATCCACGCAAGCGTCAACCACGCATACTCGCCTATCTCCTGTGACTGCGACTTGAGCTCTGCACAGTCGACGACAAACGCCTGCGTCTCGTCGGTGAGGTTGTGCGGCGCCGATGGGTCCAAGCGGCACGTGTACTTGACTGCGTTCGCTTCTGACAAGCGGCGGACGTGAGAAGCTGACGAAGCCGTGGCCATGGTCGTGAGCGCGGCCAGCAGCGCCAGTAGGTGGGCTTGAAGAGTGCGCGAGTGCATGGTGGTTGGTTGACGGACCGGAGAATGCGCTGTTGTGGAGAAGGGGGAAGAAGGAGAAATGAGCAAATGCGCGGGAACGCGCAGCCTTAGAGACGTTTGATGGGTCGGGTGAGAGACGGCGTCGAACCCAACCCCCTTTCCCCACAGTCGAGAGAATTTGCGATCATAGACGCGATCAGAGGTCGATCGAGTGAGTGAAAGAGACGAGAAGATACTTTCTATTGTCCAGCAACGTCTCTGGTCCAGACAACGTTTCGTATGGCGTCTACACTGGTGGCGGATGGGAGTCTGTCCCGCAGGCTTTGAGAAGCGCTTCCCGGAGCGCCTCCCGACGGTACTCGTCTTCAATCGCATGCTCTTGGTTGTGCGCTA
>JAADWR010000297.1:0-12034 GCA_023336345.1 Pythium inflatum | reverse complement strand
TTTTGAATGGTGGGCAGAGGTGGCGTGTGATCTGGCGTTCTCTTGGTCACGACCCTCTCCAAAACGATCGTGACCAAAGGCGTGATCTGGCGCAACAGCTGGTGTGACCTGACCAAAAATTGACCTGTATTGGCCGCCTCCGGTCTTGTCTACATGGTGCCCCAGTACAGGTACGAACTGAAGACTGCTGGGTTAGATAAGGGATACTAACTGTGCCATCGTGTAGGGGCCAAGCAATCGTCGTCGAACAACACAGCCTTGATCGTTGCCATTGTTGGTGGTGCTGTGGTCGCCGTTGCGTTGGTCATTGCCTTGATCACGTGGAGGCACAAGCGGTCTGGCATTGACGAACCGTACCGCGGCCCAAACGATGTCGACAGCGTACTTTCCCCATTGTCGTTTGAGCCATGGAGCCAGTCATCTCAATACAATAGTAAGAGCTCCACCATCCGCCCGACAGTAGCGACGATTCCCTCAACATCCAACGGCAGCGCTCGGCCGAGCGGCACAAGTAACCACGGCACAAGCTGTAGCAGTCGTCCAACAGACGTAGGTAAGTGGGACGACCCCGTGATCCTCGCGGTTCGCATTCCGTTCGACGCCATCTTCGTCGGTCCATTGTTTAGCAGTGGTGCGTATGGCGAAGTGTATCGAGGCAGCTACCGAGGTGAGACGGTCGCGATCAAGTGCCTCGTACCCGAACGCCGCAAGGACCTCGCGCAGATCAGCGATTTCCTGGGTGAAGTCAAGCTCGCGTCGTCGCTCGAGCACGAACGCATCGTCAGGTTTATCGGCGTCGCGTGGAACTCGCTTAGCGACGCCTGCATGGTCGTCGAGTTTATGGAGAACGGAGACCTTCGGTCGGTTCTTACGCGATGGGATTCAGGTCCTGAACGACGGCGCGATGGCTTCGATCCTGACAAGGTCAAGATTGCTCTCCATATTGCCCATGCTCTCGTGTACCTCCACTCACTCCAGTGGTCGTCCACCGTGATCTCAAGTCCAAGAATGTTCTGCTCGACGGCAATTTGGACGCGAAGCTCACGGATTTCGGTATCTCGCGTGAACGAGCCGAATCCACGATGACTGCGGGCGTGGGCTCGACGCTGTGGATGGCACCGGAAGTGTTAATGGGCACTCGATACGACGAGAAGGCCGATGTGTTTTCGTTTGGGATTCTCTTGTCAGAGCTCGATACGCACCAGCTTCCGTACTTTCACGCCTTGTCGGAGGCTGGTCATCGACTGCCGGAGGCCGCAATCCTGCAGCATATCACGCAAGGCCGCCTTCAGGTGCTCTTTACAAACCGAGCGCCGGCTGATCTCGTGCAATTGGGACGCGAGTGTGTGAGTGTCGATCCATTAAGACGTCCGACAACAGCCCAAGTGCTCCACCGCATCCACATGGTCATGCGACAGTACCGTGCGTATGGCGACAATAAGAAGCCTCGTGCGAGTCGCGGTCTGACGTCTCCACGCTTCTAATCGCCTAGCGTGGTCATGAGAGAAATGACTCACATGCATGTTCCTGAATACATTCACTCTTCAGATCGCCCTGAACGTGGGTCAGGTACTCACATATACGCTGGCCTATTACCCTGTAGCTGTGTATCCTGTTTTGCTCTGCTGGATCTCATCAGTTTATGATGGACACGACGATTAGCGCGACGACCATTCCAGCGTATGTCGGACCAATCATAACACCTTGGCTGGACGATTTCGGTTCTACACGAACGACAACATACCTCGATTAGACATCCAGAAACCCTATTGCCACTAGGCTGCGTACCTGAGGTGTTGATAGATGGACCTCTAGTCACCGTTGCCATTGGCACCTTTGACACCGGACCCACAGTCTCTGTTGCCGTCGGTACTTGTGTCGCAGGGCCTTCGGTCCACGTTTCCATTGGAACCTCCGTCACTTTGGGCGTCGCCTTGCCATTGATGTCCTTGCAGTTGTACACGTAGTGAAAGTGCTCGTTCACCGACACGTTGTAGACATCGGCCTTGATCCACGAGCACTTGGGAAGCTTGAACGATGCGATATCACACTTGCAGATCTCCTGACGCTGCGGTGAGGTCGGATCCTCATTCCCTTCCCATAAATAGGAACTGGTATCTGTGCAGCCGCTAGACGCTGTACTGAGGCTGTCGATAAACTGCCGCGTTCCCGCGGCCGTGCACTTGGGGTACGGCCCAGTGTGGCTCGACGCCTTGGTGCATTGTGTGTTCATGACCCAGTTGTAGTGCTCCACCAGCGAGACAGTCGTCGTTTGCTTCTTGAGCGAGCAAGAGGGAATCGTAACATTGTCCGCGAACTTACACTTGCACAGCTCGGCGAGCTCGGCATCGGTCGGGTCTTTGGCCCCGCCCCAATCATACGACGCCGAGGCCAAGCAGCTCGATGCAGTCTTGAGCGCGGTAGTAAAGGCGCTTGTCTGTGACGACGAGCATGAGGGCATCGAAGGAGAGGGAGCTGCCGTCGCGGCATCCCCTGGCACCTCGGTGACGGTGGGCGCCGCCTTGCCAGTGAGTGGGCCGCAGTTGTACACAAAGTGAAAGTGCTCATTCACCGAGACGTTGTAGACATCGGCTTTGATCCACGAGCACTTTGGAACCTCCAAGGGCGCGAGCGTGCACTTGCAGATCTCGCGTCGCTGGGTCGACGTTGGGTCGTTGTTGCCGCCCCATTCATAGGAGCTCGAGCCGGTGCAGTTGTTGGACGACTTGTTCAGGTTGCTAACAAATTGCTGCGTCTGGGTGGCTGTGCACTTGGGCCGCTGGGGATAGTCGACGGCCGAGGCGATGGAGGCCAGCGCGGCGAAGGCGATCAAGAGACGCATATGATACGGACCCAGCCTGCCAGTCGGGGCGAAATCGGAAGTGACAGTCTAGCGGTTGCGTAAAGTCCTCGCTGAACCCAAACGCAACCCGCAGCACTTTTTTCGTGTGATATATCAGGTACAACCGACCATGTCCGATCCCCGTCGGACCGACCAAACGTTGAAGCTCAAAGTTGAGCTGTTGAGCCTACAATGCATGTTCAACCTTTTAGAGTACGCAGCCGAAGCAGTCATCAACAAGGACGTGCCGAATGTTGTGAAGATCTCACGCAATGTCAGAATGTGCAGTCGGTGCTCAATAGTAGTTAGGAAGCTGGCCCGAGTGGCCCCAATGCGCTGCTGACGAGGTCAAGACTGTTCTCCATGTACCGTACCATGCCCTTGTATACCTCCACGCTCCAATCCGTGGTCGTGCTGAAGTCAAAATGTTCTCTTTGGTGGCAACTTGGACGCCGTGCTCGGGATCTCGCGTGCGCGAGCCGAGTTAACGATGACTACTGGGGTCGTGCAGCGACGGGCACAATCCTCCACTGTGCCAAAACCAAAAACAGTACAGCGCATATAGCGACAACACACACTCGCGGTCAAATGTCTCCAGCGCTACAACTTGGCCTCTATTGAAGTCGTTAGAGATTCTCCTAGTTTCATCTTCCTGAAGACAGTATACTCATGCTCATTATGAACAGTGAGGCGGGTGGATCTCTCTCGTGAGATGAATTTCTGCTGGCAGTGATATATCACAGGCTAACTGCATATCACCACCAAGAAATCCAGCAGCAGCAGGACAGTAAGCGTCGGGTTCATGTGGCTTAATCCGCTTGATATCGATTGGCCCGTAAATGTCTTGGTTCTCACTTGTGCATTTGCCAGCATTCACACAACCCCCCAGCCTCCAGTATGCGCCTCGCCCTCGCTCTCGCCGCGCTCGCCTCGACAACAGCGCTCTCTCAAGCCTACGGCGTGTACCCCAAGTGTACCGACGCGCAGACGCAACAGTTTGTCGACAACTTGGACAAGGCGTCGAACGACTGCACGGCCACGAGTTCGTACGAGTGGGACGGCAACGACGATCCAACGTCGGCGGAGCGTCACGAGCTCTGCAAGTGCACTGTCGGACCCTTGGAAGTTCCCAAGTGCTCGTGGATCAAGGCCGACGTGTACAACGTCTCGGTGAACGAGCACTTTCACTACGTCTACAATTGCAAGGACATTAGCGGCAAGTCGACGCCGATCGTCACGGAGGTGCCTGCGGCGAATGCCACGGAGGCTCCGTCTCCTGCTCTCAAGGCGTGCGCAGCGTCGGAGGTTAATGCCTTCACGACGGCGCTCAAGAAGGCTTCCCCTTGCCTCGCGTCAGCGTCGTACGACTGGGGCGGACCCAAGGACCCGACGGATGCCGAGTACGCCGAGCTGTGCAAGTGCACTGCGGTGGGCGACATGACGATCCCTTCGTGCTCGCTCAAGAAGCAAACGACCACAGTTTCGCTGTCGGAGCACTACAACTGGGTCTTGAAGACGCAGTGCCCCAAGTTTTCATCGCACAGTGGACCGTACCCCAAGTGTACGGCTGCTGGGACGCAGCAGTTTATCGACAGTCTCAGCGCGGCGTCGACCGGCTGCACGGACGACATTTCGTACGAGTGGGACGGCAACAGCGACCCGACGACGGCGCAGCGTCAGGAGATCTGCAAGTGCGCAGTGGGGCCGTTTGAGATCCCCAAGTGCTCGTGGATGAAGGCGGATGTCTACAACGTGTCGGTGAACGAGCACTTTCACTTCGCGTACAACTGCAAGAACATCAGCGGCAAGGCGACGCCGAATGTTACAGAAGTTCCGATGACGACGGAAGTGGCCGTTCGTACTCATGCTTCTGGTACGCAGCAGTCGTTTTGTCAGTGTCTCGATGGCAGTTCTAACGTGCGTTGATACTGTTTTGACAGAGGCAACTTTCTCTGGAAGCTCTGCGATTATCGTTGGCGTCATGGCAGGCGCTGTCGCGGCGGCTGTGGTGCTTATTATCGCGGTTTTCTGGCAGCGCAAGCGCACGCAGAAGCAGGTACAGTTGCGCTTACAATACCGTTCAGTTGCGCATGCACTCATGGATGTGTTAGCAGGCGATGGATGTGGAGGAGAATGTGCAGGCACCAAAGACGGCGATTAAGGAGGACGATGAAGGCTCGTCAAAGATGGCCACGAAAGAGGACAGCGTCTAAGGAGAGGAAACCGCCCACGCGTTAAGTAGCGATCATGGGGCATCGGTAGGCACTTGAAGAATCATTGTACTGACGCCCCGACTACATTTGTTTTGTTTCCAATAATCCACGCATTGTTCGTCTCTCTGTCGAAAGTGTAATCGCTGTTCTATCTATCGCTCACTGTTGAACTCTTCTCGGTGCCACTCGTATGTCCGTTGCGAGGATTGCGATCTAGCTAGTTGACGTGCACATGGACGTGGCAATTCTAACAGGTTCGATCTGTACGAGATTGAGCAACAGCTTATAAGCGTCTCAAGTAGATACTCGTATTACGCTGGTTACTATAGTTGTCATGGCGTTTGCGTCCTTACATGACCACGCTGACGCTCAGTGCAACGATGGTAACGCCAGCGAGACTGCTGCGAATCACACTTGCATGGCTCGACGTTTTTGGCGATGTCGGTACTGCTCCTACCGAATCACAGCTCCGTTAGACAATGAATGACCGAGTTCCGCAGATCATGGCTCCTACCTGGTGCGTTGGATGTCGATGATACGCTCTGAGTCTCCACAGGCACTTCGGACACATTCGGTGTCGCTTTGCCGCTAATGTCCTTGCAATTGTACACGTAATGGAAGTGCTCGTTCACTGAGACGTTGTAGATGTCGGCCTTGATCCACGAGCACGTGGGGATCGTGAACGATGTGATATCACACTTGCAGATCTCCTGACGCTGCGCCGTCGTCGGATCCTCATTCCCTTCCCACAAGTACGAACTTTTATCGATGCAGCCGTTGGACGCGGCGCTGAGGCTGTCGGTAAACTGCTTGGTCCCCGCGGCCGTGCACTTGGGATAGGGCCCCGTGTGAGTCGAGTCCTTGGCGCACTTCGTCTTCATGATCCAGTTGTAGTGCTCCGACAGCGAGACGGTGGTCGACTCTTTCCTTAACGAGCACGATAGGATCGTCACGTCTCCCACAGGATCGCACTTGCACAGCTCGGCGAGCTCGGCTTCCGTTGGGTCCTTAAGTCCGCCCCACTCATACGACGCCGCCGCGAGGCATGGCGAAGCCTTCTCGAGCGCTGCGGTGAATGCGCTGGTTTGCGACGACGAGCACGCCGCCACGGGAGGAGACGGAGCCGCGGTGCCATTCCCCACGGGCACCTCCGTGACCTTCGGTGCTTGCTTGCCATTAATCGGTATGCAGTTATATACGTAGTGAAAGTGCTCGTTCACCGAGACGTTGTAGACATCAGATTTGATCCACGAGCATTCAGGCGCTTGAAACGGTGCGACTGTGCACTCGCAGATCTCGCGGCGCTGCGCCGACGTCGGGTCGTCGTTGCCGTCCCACTGATAGGAGCTCGAGGCGGTGCACCCGTTCGACGCCTTGTTCAACGCGTCGACAAACTGCTTGGTGCTCGCGGGCGTGCACTTGGGTCGAGCGGGATAGTTGACGGACGAAGCGATGGAGACCGACGCGGTGAGCGCGGCGAGCGTGAGAACGAGACGCATCGTATTGTAATAGTGAGCGAGGGCGGGTGAAATCCTCAATGGCACTCGGCTGGCCGCGTGAAGTCCGCACTGAACCCAAACGCAACCCTCAGCAGATTTATCGTGTGATATATCACACGCCACGATGTCCGACGCTCCAACCGAAACAGACTGCTCAACAGCAGGTTCAACCTTTGTCCGTCGGTTCAGTTGGACGCCACTAATCTACGACGCAGTCATCTTCGATTATAATAGGAGCCTCCATCCAGAGGCTCCTAATAATGATCCAGGCTCCTCAAAATGATCCAACACAACTTGGCTGTACGATACCTGAGGAGCCAAACGAGAACATGGTCGATGTTGTTCCAACAGCAGGACTTGCCAGGTGTAGCCATTCCACCACCATCCAAAGTGTCCCGAAGGTTACGAAGGTACTCAATATCGATGGGTTCAACGGATCCCTTCGTGATTTGTTCTTTTGGATCCCCTCGAGTATCTCGACAATCGAAGCGAACCAGCGGCTCGTTCGCGCAGCGGTCTAACGCGAAGGTCGCGGGGAAGGTCTCACATGCCGACGTTGCCAGAAGAGATGACCGATGAGGGAACCGACGCCTATTTTATTTGAGTCGCAATGGCGATGGCGCTGCTGTGCGCGCTGCAGGTGCCTGGAGCCGTCGAAGTCGACAGCTAGTCATTCTGAAACGAGTGGGTCAGATAAGAGTTCCAGCTGCACCGAAACCGCAGGCAGATTTGGTCCAGCGTCCAGTGACGACCGGAGAGGTGGCTGTATTCTTCCAGAAATAATGCTGGGTACCATGGGTGCGCTCAACGGTATCCACTCCAAGAACGCGCTCCATCCAAGACGAGGACCCCCTTGTGGAAGACAGAGGAGACACTGGATGGAGCGCTGGTGCGGCTGAGCCGGCCGTCACCACTGCTTCTTACTCTCCAACTCGACACCGACCAGACCGCTCCCATCCGAATGGCAACGATCAAGGCGAACCTCCCAGCGTCGCGCACCGATGCACTGAGCGTCGTGCTTATAACCCTCGCAAGCGCGCTCATTGGAACATTGCCAGGCGAAGAATCGGGTGTCTGCGTGCTCGTCACGACGCTTGCGAATCTCTGGACGATCGTGAGCTCTGCGCTGACGTTCCAAGCCCTCCTCCAAACGCCCGAGGAATTGACGTCTCACCTCGGGCTCTTTCTTTGCGGCCTCCTCGCGCTCTCGTCGATCACGAGTACGCTCCTTCTCGTCTCGATCGCGTTCGCCAAGGTCGACACTGTCTTCAGGTGTGCGTTCGTCGGCAGCGTCGTGACAGTCATCGTCGCGTTCTTCTTGTGTATCGTACAGTTGGTCTGCGCGTACTTTTCCGACTGCGACACGCCCCGCTTGAAAAGCACGGCCTTCTGCAAGCACTCGAGTCACTACGTCATTGAAGCTGCCGTGGGCGCCGCTATTGGCGGTCCAGTTTGTGCGTTCTTGCTGGCGTGGAGCGTCGCACGTTGCGCCAAGCGATCGTTTCAAACCGCGTTGGACCTCAAGTCGCAACGTGGCGGGCTTTCTTACCAGCGCGTACCAAGCGAACGAGACCGCAACAAAGCCAAAAGGAAGCATCACGAATCCAGCATGTTGCTCAACCGCATGAGCGCGCTCTGCAAAGTCTTTGTGCTCGGCGTCTATTGGTTTCTCGTTGACGCCGACCTCACGTGGGACTACACAATCAACGGCCACAACGCCGGTCTCTGGACAACAGGCCAGTGGACCAAACAAGGCGTTGCGATTCTCACTAGCTTGTTCAGCTGCCGCATTTCCTAATCCAAGAACAGAGCTTTCTCATATCCCTGACTCTCTCTTGTGCTGGTGGCGACAGAGAACAAAAGAGAAATACTGGTGGTGGGTTGCACGCACCGTTCGAACGGTCAGAGAATTCGTGGGTACGTCCGTCCTTTCTCACTAGGTACAGAATGAGAAAACCGGACGCCCATTGGGTGCGAGTTCAGCAATGTGTCGCTTCGCTAAAATCTCATGCTCTTAGTCTTCGCCATTCTCGAAAATTGAGCGCGTGAGAATGACCTCGTCGACGATCACGACGAGCCTCCCGGCGTCGCGCACGGACGCGCTGAGCGTCATCATCATCAACCTCTTGAGCGCGCTCATCGGGACGTTGCCGGGCGAAGACAAGGGCATTGGACTCCTCATCACGACGCTCGCGAACGTGTGGGCGATCCTGAGCTCCGCGCTGACGTTCCAAGACCTCTTGCGCTCGCCCGACGACGTGACATCGCACCTCGGGCTCTTCCTCGTCGGCCTCCTCGCGCTCACGTCGGTCACAAGTCTCCTCCTCATCATTTCGCTCGCGTTCAAGAAGGCTGACAACGTGTTCAAGTGCACATTCTACGGCACGCTCGTCGCTGTGCTCGTCGCGTTTGTCTTTGGGCTCATCGAGTTGATCCTCGCGTACGTCAACGACTGCGTGACGGACAAGTTGGCGCGCTCGGCGTTCTGCCACCACTCGCCGAGCTACGTTATTGGCGTCGCCGTCGGCGCTGGCGTCGGTGGTCCGATCTGCGCATTCATACTTCTCTGGTGCGCTACAGGCTGCTCGCGCAAGAGCGTCAAGAACGCGTTCATACAGCTCGAGGACCAGACACAGCACCAGTCGACGCAGGAGCTCCATCGCCACTCGAGCATCCTCCTCAACCGCACGAGCGCGCTCTGCAAAGTGTTTTTGTTGGGTGTCTACTGGTTCCTCGTCGACGCCGATCTCTCGTGGGACTATACGATCAACGGCTACGACGCCAACTTGTGGACGACGGGCCAGTGGACCAAGCACGGCGTCGCGATCCTCAATACGTTGATCAGCTGTCGCTGCTCTTGATGTCATCGTGGACAAGAAGATTCAATGTTGCCCAAGTGATAAAATGCGAAAGGTTGAAGTTATGAAATGGTTTCTAGAGTTCATGAGATCTCACGTGAGGTCTCAGAGAAAAGACTTCGAAAAATGGAAATCGAGCGTCTCATATCGGCGTGCAAGCGCGGCGACGAAGCGACGGCGCGGCTAATTCTGGAAGATAAAGAGATCGATGTCAACGCACCGAACGAGGTACACGCGACCATCTCGTAGCTCTTCCATGTTCCTCAAGGGATCCGATCACTAGGACCGAAGCACGCCGCTGCATTATGCAGCGCTCGGCGGCCACGACTCAATTGTAGCGCTGTTGCTCACGCATGGAGCGGCGGTGAACGTACAAAACGAGGTAAAGATACTACTTTGTTATGACAGTACGTGGCAAAGTGGCTAATGATTGGAGCATAAGGACAACGGCACGCCGCTCATGGCCGCATCTGCTCAAGGGCATGATGCCGTCGTGGAGTTACTACAGAAGGCCTCTGCCGACGTTCATCACGTCGACATGGTACGCGTCTTGACAGGCAGCGGCTTGGTAACGAAGGAACTGATTCTGTGATTGTAGTTGGGCTGGACGGCGCTGCACTTGGCGTCGTACTATGGCCATTGAGGCACACTTCGAGGACAAGCAAACGCAAGTGTGAGCCCTTGGAGTTGCCAAGTTGAAGCTCTTTGTGTATCGCTTATCGCAGGTGTACCACAGTGGAGAGGTCTAAAGAGATCTGGTCAACGCACAAAGAAATGGAGCAAGAAGAGGCGAATCGGCGGTTGCTCCACGCGTGCGAAGTCGGCGACGCGGCGACGGCGCGCGCGCTCCTAGCAGATGGAGCCGCAGATGTTGATGCGCGAGAGGCGTTTCAGGTTGGTTGCGTTCAAAAGCTTTTGTAAAAAGGTGACGGTCTCACTTATGGTGTTCGTGAAGGACCAGTACACGCCGTTGCATTGTGCGTGTTTGTTTGGCCACGCAGACGTTGTGCGGTTGCTTCTCGAGCACGGAGCCAAGCTCGACGACTCGGTGGTGACGGTAGGTTGTGCTGTGACCAAGTATTTCGTTGACAATTGCCAAAAGGTTGGGTTGCTCCCCAGTTTGGCGAGCTGCCGTTGCATTCGGCCGCCGACGGAGGAGACGAAGAAGTTGTGCGATTGATTTTGGCTGCACAAGCTGATGTTGAAGCTCGAACAATGGTATTCAAGTGGGGATATTGGTCCTATATCCGCCGTTTCTCATTGTGATTGTGCCTTGAGCAGATTGGAGCGACAGCGCTCCATTGCGCAGCAATGTGGAATCGCATACGTGCCGTGCAAGTGCTCCTCGAGGCCGGTGCAGACCCGAACGCGATGGATATGGTGCGTCTATTCATCACAAAGTGAATTGATCCCGAAAATTAAACGCCGTGTCCAGAATGGCAACACGCCGCTTCACAACGCCTGTGGGAAAAACCAAGTCGCCGCAGTTGAGATCCTGTTAGCATGGGGAGCAGACCTCCACGCCAAGAACCACGTACGTAATTGATTGTTACGTTAACGACGGACGCGTAGTATCCTCATGATTTCTCTACGCGATGGCAGGAGGGGAGAGAGCCGCTTCATCACTGTCTACGTCGTACGCAGTACATTGACGGCGAGGCCTTGGCAACGCTTCAACTTATGGTCTCGTACGGTGCACTATGGGATTCAACGTGCGATGAGATGGTCATGTTCGCAACCGCTTGCGGGGAAGCATTAGCGCTCCAAATTTGCATATTCGCGTGGGCACTGCAAGCCAGCGACGGACATCGACTGACAGAGGTTCCGGTCGATATCATCCGCCAAGGACCGGCGGCAACACAAGCTTTTTTCGAAGAGTGTTTATCGAGAAAAGGCAAAGCGTAGGGGAACTGAACTTCATCGCACACGAAGTTTATTGAGTACAAAACGCTTAATGCTTCGATCAGGATTGCATTTTGGTGGATCAATGGAGACTACGAGTGTGACGCTGAATACACGAGTGCCTGAGCACTCGATCCATGGTGGGTTGATGATCTCTGCACGTCGAATGCGTGGCAGTCCCCAGTTGTCTCAATGTACGTTGTTGTTAGTCCGAGCGGACATGTCGATGGTATCTCTTGGTCCACGCACGGTCGACTTCACTGCAGTGTTGATCCTTGTAAGCACTCTTCTTTTTCATATGATATACAGGTTCATTCTGTGTCGCGCCGGGTGTCAGCAGATCGTGAAAATCGGGCCGTACACTTGCATCTCCCACCGCAGCGCAATGAGCAGCACTTCGAGCATCCACATATCCGACCCAAGCACTGGATTGCTCTGCACTTCACCACCAAAGTCCAAGATACAGTGCTGTCCGTGGTCCCCAAACGGCTCAAACGTGATCCACGTGTAGTAGTCGATCCACTGTTCCGTGACGCCGGGTGGCAGTGTGTACGGCGCAAGAAAGTTGCGGTCAATCGAGTGCACAAGGATCGCAAAGCCTTCAGGGATCGCAAACCGCGACACGAGAAACAGCGACTTGACTTGGACGCGGCCGTCGGCGCTCGTCATCATGCGAAACATGACTTCATTGTCGTCGTCGACGCGCTGGAGCGTCGCCAT
>JAADWR010000296.1:0-12070 GCA_023336345.1 Pythium inflatum | reverse complement strand
TGAAACCTCAATAATACATGTCTGGAGAGACAGGGCCGATTATTTCGCGGGTATTTGTGTTACAAATTTCGGGTTAGGTGAACGAACGCCAGATGGGACAAAGTTGCACTTGTATGGATTGCCGCAGAAGAGCAAGTCGAACTTCGAGTTCACCCATGCGAAGTTCAGCCCCCCACTGTACGTACCGTGGAGGTCGAACCCTAAAATATCGCCGGTTACTCGAGAATGTTCGCCTGGCATTCGATATTTAGGTTGCAGTCGAGACTAGAGACCGAACACAATCTTCAGGGAAATCTGCTTGAACCTGCGGAAAGTCGGAATTCTTTTGCGTTCTTGCTGAACAACTCGCCTGTTCTCGTTTGCCCAACACCAACCCATTTATTGGGACGAGGTGCCTCCTGATCTGGCCAACCATTTGCCAAGATTCGCAAGCGTGATCACTTGTTTCAAAATTAACTGACAAAAATCCCACCGCTTCTTTGCCGACAATGTGGAAGGATCTGTGCGACATTCCTCACCACTGGACTTTCTGTCCGGGGTGCTCACTGTAGGTACTACTACTGATCAGTACACTGTACTTATGATAACGACCTGTTGGCATTCTCGAACAAGGTTTTTCGAACCCTTGCCCTGTTCTTGAAATTGACGAAAACGCCTAAATCCTGTTGGACCAAACAAAGGCCACAGAACCTCCTCGCTTTCGTGGCCAGAACTATTGATGGAAGAAACTACGCTTTGCGAGCCGATCAGACGAAAATACACAGGACCAGAACCCTCGCAAGAGGATCTTCCTGACATTCTCAAAGTATCCACGATTGTACACAGACGATACGCTTGAACCGTAGCAGACGTGGTGGGACGAAATTACGGTGTGAGTGATGGTTGTGTCTCTTGATGATCATAGAGGTTGCTTCAAAACTTGGCAGAGCGTGGGATCTTCTCGTGCAATGGACCAATCATGTGCCTCTGATCGGCCAGAAAGCACCAGTCAACAACCGCGTGTCGCAAATGGGATGAGGCCCATCCAAGGATCTTGGAAGGATGCGGTCAACAGAAGATGACTGTACAAGAGACAGAGCCAAACCCTTGCCCAACTTCGGGATCTGGACTCATCCTGCGGGTGCCTCAAATCAATGTTCAGTGGACAGGCTGTGGCCTCTTGGAACTGTCCAGTGAACATCTCCACGTCCATAGGGTGTGTGGTCGATGTCGAGAAAACCAAGTTGTCGGCCAAGATCCTGATCGGGCAGACCTTGGTCTAGTGGATTCGACATCCATGGACCATCGCCTCACCCAACCACTCTCAAACCCACATTCAATCTGTCGTGAGGACGTCCTGAGGATAATTCCAGCGCACTGCAACTGTGACCGGCGGGCGATTCAAGGGTGTCGTGAGTGTCCTTACCCAAAGGATTCCTGCAGCCAGTCTGGCAGACTGGCTGTTCCCACGAGTAGTGACCTTTGGGCGTGTCAAACGGTCGCAAATAATTCACCATCAAACGACACGGTGTCAGTGTCACGCCTCATGGCTTCCACAGTGGAAGCAATGCAGGTGTGCCTTTGAACTCGACACTGTAGTACACAGCAATTCTGTTGGATGCATTGCAAGCCAGCTTTTGAGAAAAAAACCTCGCCATTTTTTTGCCATTTTTTACGCGATGGCTTTCGGGCAAGAGTTTTCCCCTCTGTCCCCTCAAATATAAACTCATCCGCTCTGCGAAAGATGGCGTTTCGCACGCCAGCACCATCCTTCCTGGTGTGGTAGTTCAATGACGCTTATTACAGTACGTAGCCCCAAACCTCCAGCCACATGCGATCTCGAAGTGCGTGAAACCGTTCCGCTCAACGTGCATGGCATGATCCCATCCATACATGCATGCGCGATCTTTTCCGCACAGAACATTTCCAACGCGAAAACCAAATAAATTCCATTCAAATAGACACACGGCCACGATCGCAGATCACACCACCGTGTATTGCGTCTGGTACACTTGATCAAAGCGGCCGAGCACCACGTCGACGCACGAGCGGCGGTGCTTCTGCGTCTCGAGAATGTTGGCTTCGATCTGCGTCGTCACGACGCGCACGTGCGGGTACGACTGCTGCAGCGCGTCGACGACGTCGGCCGAGATAAAGAGCGCCACAATGTAGATCATGACCTCCAGCGCCCCGCGATCCTTGGCGCACTCGATCATCGCACGGACCGTATCCATAGACACGACGGCCACGTCCAGCAAGAAGACATTGTGGTACTTGAGCGTCGGTGGCAAGTGCGCGCCCATGAGTGAGCACGCGTTGGTCGTGGAATCCAGCAACCGGATCTGTCCGTACGGACGCTCGGGCTCCAAGAGATGAAACACTTCGAGCATAGGGCTGTTGTGCTGCTCCATCGAGATGGCACACGGCGGATGCTCGGTCGCAACGCCCATGATCTTGGCTTCGTTCGCAATACTGACCTGTGTGAGCTGAATGGGAACGCTCGACAGCGCTTCTTCGATCAGGAGCCACAGCACGCGCTCGCTCGCGCGACGGAACTCGTCGACACCTGAGCGGCGATCGCTCATCACGGTCAAGAGCAGCAACACCGAGTCCGATTGGAGTTGGTTCACGTTGCTCGGCGCCGTCGGTGGCGTGACGACCGCGCGGTTGTCAGTGCCACTCGAATTGGCGAGGCGTAGCGAGCGTGATCGTCGGTTCCGGAGCGTTTTCTTGTTCTTGCGTTTCTTCGGGTGCTTGGCAAAAGGGTCTTCATCAGTCCGCGCCATGACTTCGAGTCGGTGCTTGAACAAGTTGCAAATGGCCGCACGACTGACGTTGTATTCTTTGGCAAGCGTCGCTTGCTTTTCTCCGCGTGCGAGACGTTCGAGGATCGCACGGCGATCCATTTCCCGAAGGTACCGCGACGTCTTGCGCTCGCTCTTGGCCGGCGGCGACGAGTTACGAGATGGTTCATCTTCGTCTTGATTACCTTCTGGCCCACTCAATACACTGCTGGAACTTGGGCTTCTGCTTGCGCCACTGGGTCCACGAGGGCTCATCTCCATGGCGTCGTCAGTCATGGTATCTGACATGGGCGTGCGGATCTGCATCGGTGAGTACTGCAGCGGCGACTCGTTCTTGCCATCCATCGGATCCCACGACGGGCGCTTGGATACCGCCACGGCGAGCGATGGCGTTGAGAAGCTATCACATCGTCGATGCGTCGGGACAACGTGGGCCGACGTTGTCGGCGAGACGACGTGGGATGGCTCGTATCGCCAGTTCTCTGGCGACCACGTCTGGTGGAGCATTGTCGACAACGTCGGGAGCACAGCGCCGTCGCTCATGCGTGGCGATGCCGCAGGTTCTTCAACCATCGAGTGGCGATACGGCATTGGCGCCGCCCATGACTCGCGGCGCGGCGGCGGCGGAGCGTTAGCGTTCGTGAATACAGCGGTACGCAGTCGCGCGGCATCGTGTGGCGCGTGGTGGCGCATGTTCGGGCGGCGCTGCGTGTGCATTGCCATCGCCGCCATGCGCGCATCGCCGTGGTCGGCAGGCTCGTGGCTGGAAAAGTACGACGCACCACCGACTGGCACATCCCCGTCGTAGAGCTCTGGGCCGGCGCGGCGGCGAGGTGCGTGATAACGAGAGTGAGGGTCCATGAAGCGCGCTGGTGGAATCGGAAATGAGCTGATCCCACGAGTTCCGAGGGAGACACAGAGGAGGCGTAGTGTTACCGTTGTGCAGTTCGTATTTGTACGTGCAGGTTCCACACATCGTCGTTGCCTGTTGCCGTGTTCTCGCAAGTCTAAATCCTGACCATAACCCTAACCCCGTGCTTCAATGTAAAACACAGAAGCCGTGGACCAGTTCGATTTAATTGACGTAGATTTTGTTACCTTGTCTATATCGATTTTTGATACTTCTCACCTGCAATCCAAAATGTGAAGCTGTACACTCTATATCATAATATCTGCCAACAGCTTACCTCACCGACAAAAAGGTTTCGAGCTCACATGCGGTTAGGGGTTGCCACACACCCTCTCATCCTCACTCTTCACCTTCTTCCGTGCATGTCCTTGGAACGTCGCGGCGCTTCCCACGACGCGACATCTCGCTCCGAGCATTGTGGGGCGAGAAATGTCTCTTCAATGACTCCAGGCCCAGCTCGTTTTTCCAGCGTTTTGCGCGCAGGCAGTCTGTGTCGTTGCGCGCTGTACCGTAGCGAACACAACAACAGCGTCCAGCACCGGCTACAGTACCATCCCCACCTGGCGTCAGAAACTCTCGGTGGGAGGAGACGCCCTTGCCACACCATAACATTGTCATGGTCCACGATGCCCAAAGCGCTCGCGGCCAAGTACCATAACGTCTAATTGCGGCATGTCCCAGGATCCCATATCGTTCGCTCCAAGTCGAACATATAGGTACTCGACGATGAAGCACTTCTTGCCCAGGACTTCGAAGGATGGCAAAGAGCCACACACGTTTGAAGCCTCAACGAGAAAAAGCTCTGGCGATGGGAGGTATCGACACTCGGGTGTACTCGACCCTGTTGACACCACCGCGATAAAGAAACGCAGATTTTCGTTTTCGCCGGGGTATCAATTTTCCAGTTTCATGGTGGAACGTTCAAAGGCGAAATCAGGGCCAACCTCTCCTGGCTTCGAAACCGAACAACCCAGATCTGAGCGAGTACTTAAATACACAGGTTCCTTTCCATGACGACCACAAAACCACGTAAGCAAAGCTGAAAGGGTCCCTTTGTTCCATGGACTGGCGTTGGCGTTCCCTCGCTCCTGTTGCCATGCAGCTGCGTGATTCGCGCCAGCGTTCTTTGGGGTTCGCGCACAAATGTGTTACGTTCGCGAATCTCGACAGAAGTTGAAGTGCCATGGCAGGAGACTGGACGACTCTGGACCGAATCCGGAATCACAACTTCAACGCGAGTGCTCCGGATACAAGCCCGGCTTCTATCAGGGGAGTATTATGGCACGACATGACAGCGCCGCGTGATCCATGCACCTTGCTCCAGTGAACATGCCCAGGGGTTCTCTTGTTCTGCTGATGAGGATGAATAAGCCATTCAAGTGCATGTATTCACAGTACTGGTCCATGGACCCTACATCGTCTTCATACAACACATACTGTTGAACATTGGCAACTCCATCCTAGTAGCTGTACGCTTGGCGCATGCGGTGGAGAATAAGATCGACCGGCGTGGACGCAATCCGGCGGCGCGTAATGCTCGAGTCAATACGTGCTGTCACGATCTTGGCTTGGGGGTATGTACACTGGACCATGGCCACAACTTCCGACGACGAAAACAGTGCCACGACCGCAATGTTCGCTTCCACCGCGTCGTACTCTCGAAGCAGTCGCTCGATCGTGACACACACGCCTTCTCCCGACGCTGCCACGACGTCCAGCACAAACACATTATGCTCACGGAGACTGCGTGGCAGTCCGCTGTCCTGGATCTCGACCGTGACCGCGTCTTCGTGCGTCTGGATGTTGGCAATCCCGAGCGGCCGACGCGGCTCCATCAACTGGAAAATATCCAGCATGGGCGTGGCATCCAGAGCGTCTTGCTCCATGGAAATCGCGCACGATGGAAACCGCGCAATGACGTTTTCAACGTCGCCAAACGGATCGTACTCGGTCTGCGCGGCCTCGATAGGAATCGTCGCGAGCGCTTCTTCCAGCAAGAGCCACAAGGCGCGCTCGGCCGTGCGGCGAAACTCGGCGAGAGACCGCGTGCTATTGCTCATTGTCGACAGCAGCAGCGGAAACGCGCGACCTCGCGCCATGACCAACGTACTGGACGCCGTATCGAGGCTCGATTGGATCGTCGTCGAGTCGGTCGTCCCGCTCCGTCGATCAAACGGCGTGTCAAGAGCGTCCTGAAGCGACCGTGCGCGCTGCTTTTCTTGTCGTAGTTTTGTCTTTCGTTTCTTTTTCTTTGGGTGCTTGGCGTGCGGGTCTTCGTCCGTGCGCGCGAGAATCGCCTCGCGGTGCTTGAATAAGTTGGAAATCGCGGCGCGACTGACATTAAACTCTTTCGCCAACGTCGCTTGCTTTTCGCCTTGGGCCAGGCGATCGAGGATCACGCGCCGGTCCATTTCGCGCAAGTACCGCGAGGTCTTGGGTACGTTGGGCTCGGCTTTGGTTTCCGGATCTGCTTCTCCTTCGCTCCCGTCGCCATCGCCGTCGCTGACGAGCTCATCCTCACGCTTGCGCGAAGTCTCGCGTTCTTGGTTCTCTGCGGGCTCTTTCCTAGCTTGATCCTGGGCGTGCACATCTTCGACGAGCTCCGTAAAGTAGCTAGGTCCTCGACCCCGCTCTGGACGGTGGTGAGACTCGTGGGTGAGTCCATCCAGTAAACTGTCGCCGCTCGCGTAATCTCTTGGTGCCATTGGTGTTGGTAACTCGGTCGCGTAGTGGCGACTAGACTCAGTCGGACGCCGCCACGTCGGCGCGTCCGGACTGTCGAGGCGCAGGCGCCGCAAAGCCGCTTGGTCGGCGTCGTTGTTCTCGCCCCAGCGGTTGTACTCTGGCGCGTGCGCGAGCATCCACGCCATGCGATGCCGCGGCGCTGCTGTCTCGGGCGACCGCACGAGCGGACAATTGCTGGTCCGGCGATGCGGCGGCCACTCTGAGGTCGGATCGTCCGGTTGGTTGTGGCCATTGCCGTCGCTGGAACGCGCGTCGCGTTGGTTCCACGCTTGGGCGGCGTCGAGTTCTCGCGACGATAGAAACCGATCGGACGTCCGGCGCATGTCCGATAGCTCCCCGCCACGAACAATCGCGCGGTTAATGAAAACACCACGAGCGTTCTCGCGGCGATACGCTGTAGTTTTCGCTTGTCGACACGCTGCACACGAGAGCGTTCAACTCTACACGGTGTCGTCGAGATTGTAGCGAACGAGGCGACCTCGCTTTGGCTTCTCTTGCGTCTCTCGGGCAGGTCTTTCGCCAGTGTCGCGCACGCTTAACCCGCCCGACAGCCATTCGGGGCGAGGTCTCCAGTGTTTTCCAGCCGACTACCTGCTAAACCACATACCCCTTTTAGACAAAACGCTGATACTCTCACATTTCCATAGAATTCATCACAGTCTAGGACTTGTGAAAATCGATGCGGGAGGGGATACAGTTGTTCCGGAATTTGTCTCGTCGGCCCTGCCCATTGGCTCCGCCATCACCGTCTCGTTTTCCTGCCCAGCCCTCGCCCACCCGAGTCGGCCTATCATGGCCCACACAGCCTATAGACGCCAGAAGCTTACACAAGCTGCTGGGATTGTTCCACGTAAGAAGAAATAGAAAGTGGGAGGCGACGGAACGGATCCATGCATTTCATTCGTCATAATGCCGTACCTACAGGGTCATCTTATCGGAAACTCACTCGATCCCATCAGCGACATGAATGCTGCTATTCTTGCTCGCTGGACTCACAAGGATTAGTACGGAACCTTGTGGATTCGATCCTCGAGATCCTGAGACCCTACAAAACGTTCTCGATGACCGTCATGTCGACCACCGACAGCGGCGATGGCAGTGCCACCGCCACGGCAAGCGCGTGATCTCCAGCCAGGTGACGCCAGCTGCGATCTCAGTGAGTCAGTTATTAATAAGACGCGGTTGTTTCACGGCTGCCGCCGCGAGCGCGGAGTTCTAAGCTCTGGAAGCCAGAGCGCTGCGCTGCGGTCGGAAGTCGTGTCTTTGCGCTGACGCCGACCGGATGCGAGACAAAAGCGTTTTGCCGAGTTGAAACGCTGCGGAATCGACTGGTGACCGACGTCGACGCCCATTGTTACTGCAGCCGTTGAGCGTGTGTTTGACACGATACGATACACGACAGCGCGTCGAGCACCGTGCTCGTGTTGACATGCGGTCGCCATCAATGCGTCTTGCAAATTGACTTGAGTGCAACTCGTGCTTCAAGGCGTTTGATGCTAACGCCTCGAGCGACCACAGTGGCTTTGTTGGCTGCCGAACGACTGGACACGTGGTCCATGGTCTGTGGTCCGTTGGGACGGAGCGGGGTCATCGGCACATGTTGATCGAGTTCCTCGCGCTGGACGAGCTGCCGATGGCTTGTGGACCGAGTTCGCCAGCACGAACAGTGTGATGCAGACGGATTCTGCATCAACATATCAAGGGCATTCGTCATGCAGGATCATCCGGGCCTCGTGGTTCGTCATATCCTGCGCGTTTGTCATCCTTGCGCCGTCGTCCGCTGTTGAGGATCTCCGGTTCCGATCGGTTGGGCTGTCGGGAGGAGGAACATGCCATGATGGCGGTGATATATCATGGCACTGAGGTTAAACCGAACTCAATAGACTGCAAGTCAAGTCGTGCCGACCACACCTGCCAGTTCGCAACATTGATCGTGCAAGGGATCACGTTGTTGTTGTTGAAGTTCATATGGGGTTGGTCAGATATCAGCGGCAGTGGGACAACGAATGCGCCGATCGAGTCAGCCATCGGCACAACGAAGGGTCAAATGTGGGCCCCGCTGTACGAGATTCTCGTGACGCTCAAGGCTTGAGCCGCTTGTGTTCTGGGTATGAGCTCAACGTGTGGTGAGACGGAGAACTATCGATAATGGAAACGTTGTGCAAGTTGATTTTGGCATGGAAGGCACTACAAGCACCCCACTTTGAGTCTCGTTGGAGACTGCGTCGTATGCGTCCGCTGCAGTGAAACGCCAGTTTTCGTAGTCTCCAACCCGAAAACGTCGTCCCCTACGCCAGTTCTTTGGAATGCCAAGCGCTTCTCGCGCACACAAGCGACCCCACGCCAGAGAGCATTTGCAACACGGCATTTGATGAATCAAGACAATGTGGTCTGTTATACAGTGCGGGTTGTCGCACGTCCTGTACCGACGTCCACCAGCCATGCAAATCCTCGGCACGCTGACGCTCGAGTGTCCATGTCCAGTGTGAGGAAGCAAATGGAAGTTTCTTGAGTGAACGTAGGACACTGTGGAGGCTTATTGAGCTGAATACGCGTTCTTGCGTGATGGTATCATCGACGTGATGGTGTGGATCTCCACGTACAATTGGCTGTTCGCGTTGGAAAAGCAGTTCAACGACCTCTATTCAAAATCCGTCATTCCAGGTCATCTCCATGAGCTCCCAAATAGGTGCATTAGCGTGGTCCCTAAATTAGTCTTGTGGGCCGCACCCCTCAACTCTCCACCACACAATGCCTTGTCGTCTCCGCATCGCCCTTACCACGAGCGTGAGATGAAGCCGCTGGAAGTTCAAGACCGAATCTTCAGATACATACTGGGCATGTGGCGACCTTGCATGAAAGTTCTCGAGGGATATGAGCTCCTTGTAGGCGTTGTGGCTTGCCACCGTCGGTGCCGTGTGGTGGGTGCTCGCGCTCAGCCCACCCAAGTCGGAATATGAGGTTCTGGAGCCAAACACCATGTTTGGTGACAATACGATCCACAAAACCAAGGCCGGGAAACAGACTGCTGCGGCTCAGACCATCGACGATATCTACAAGTGCTCGAGCACGCAAATCCGCTCGCCTACATCTATACCTTCGACGAGCCGATGCGCGACACCTCTTTTCCTCCCACAATCCCTTTTGTAGCGACATGAAAGCCCGAAATCCGCGCGACAATTGGTCTCCGGATCGAAGTTGCTGCTCAGGATCACCTCGTGGAAAGTGGCACAAAACCATTTCCTTGCACCAGTCGCTTACAGGCCGTTCGAAGCAATTGCCGCGAAGACTTTGTCGAAGTTGTGATTCACGACATGGATATGAGCTGGATCGGTCGTGGAAACGAATATTTGGCTGTGGCAAACCGTGACTCTCCGCTCGTGCGTTGCATGACACTCGGTCACATCTGTCCTGCGAATCCGCCCACAGAATCCGTAGCGGAAGTGCTTTGCCTTGGCGTCGTATCCTGTGAGGACTCGCATCTGGCGCTGGAAGAGAAAGCGGTCACAGATCTCGGCTGAACACTTGCCGAGACAGCGCCTTCTTGAGACACTGGCACATGCATTTTTGGACATGGGTCATGATACATGTATGTCGTCTACTGGACCAGAATGAGGAACGCGTTGTTCTTTGTGGGATCACGTTCCTATGGTGGACAATTCGCGAGTGTTGGTCAGCGTTTAAACCGATATATGTGTGGACATCCGTGCAGCTCACCAAATGGACGTTGAGACACCAACAAATCGAATTTCTGGACGTCGAAGCGTGTCCTCTAGATTCGTCGGAACTTTGCTTCTCCATCCAGGGCCCAAGTGTCCGCGAACGCTTATCCAGTCTGGATCATCTTGTAAAAGACTCGCGACTTGGCGTGGCCATTGGATTTGTTCATAGAATCGTCGAGCTTCGCGCTTCACAAGAGACGAAGAAGGCATACAGTATGCGAGCTTGGACACCGTCGAGCAAACAAGAAAAATCTTTGCGCAATTTGACCTTCGTGTTTGACCGTTTAACCTTTCATCCCGTCAACGATGAGCCCACGCTTTTCGAAACTTGAGTTTATGGAACCAAACAGTTGGGGGAGAATGATCGACTCGCGTTCGCGCTCTTCAGGCTCGGCTTGACCCACAACACCAACACTGCGACACGGACGATCTCGGATAAGAGCGATGCGGATCGTGGCACACCTCCCGTGTTAATCAACGGTCCCTTCCAAGTTGGTGAAGACTTTCGCGAAACTGCGATTCTTCGGTGATTGATAGTACCACGACGATCACTGTGCACCGCCACAGGCGAGATCGCGTCTTCCAGAACCAACAGTGAATCCAGGAGGATGTCACTGTTGGTTCTGGAAGACGCGATCTCGCCTGTGGGATTGCAGACAAAGACGCTGGACACACAAACTCTTGTACGTTGGTCGTCGTATATCATCCGTCAGATCTTCCACGATCAGAATGAACAACGCGTTGGTTTTTGCGGGATCACGACCCTGTGGCAGATGATGAACAATTGTTGGTCAGCGTCCATAGTCCATACGACAATCCACTCAACGACCTCTTGAGCTCACCAAATGTCGAAGACACGGCGAAGACCCTGGACGCCAGCGTGTATCTTCTGGACGTAGTCCATCAAACGCACCGCCCACACGTTCGTCAACAGAGACAAGCGAGTGTCAGGCCAGCCATTCAGGCGCCGGCTGCCGTCGTGGCTTCCTGAGCGCTCCCAACCAGTAGCCTCCAACCACGAAGACAACGGCGCGTCAATAGACTCGCAGGCGCTTTCGCACGCTCCCTCTCGCTTGCACCAGCGCCATCGCTCTCTCCCTCTCGCGCTCTCCACGGCCCGTCGGAGACGCCGTGCTTCTCGCCACCTCCCACACAACGCGTCAACCTGGCATATGTCTAGCTTAGCATGGCTTAGGCTGAACGGAAACAAATTAGTATGGGCTAGTCTTCTCAAAATAAGACAACTCAACGAGCTCCACACACCATGCTGCGTCGTCTCATTGCGGCACGCGCGCCGCGCGCTGCGCGTCCTGCGCTTCTGTCGCTGCGCCGCTTCAGCAGTCGGTACGACGGCGATGTCGGCGACGCATTGCGCTTCGACTGCGCGTTTCCCACGTCGACAACACTCGCGCCGCGCGCATTCCGTGGCCGCGTCGTGCTCGTCGTCAACACGGCGTCGCAATGCCCCACGGCCACAGCGCAACTGTCGGCGCTCCAGCAGCTCTACGAGACGTACCACGCACGCGGATTTGATATCGTCGCCGTGCCGTCGAACGACTTTGAAAAGAAAGAACCGAGTGGCAGTGACGCCGAGCTCGCGATGGTCTACACATCAAAAGACGGACCATTCCGCGTGACGTTTCCGATCGCGAAAAAGACTGCGGTTGTGGGCGACGACGCCCACGAGTTCTTTGTGCGTGTTGCCCAACGATACGGCCGCTCGGTCGCGCCCACGTACGTGAGACCGTCGACGTGGAGCTCCTCAGAAACGCTAATGACGTCAAATTTCTCTGTAGGTGGAACTTTGACAAGTTTCTCGTCGATGCGTACGGCGATTTGTGCGCCGTGTTCCCGCATGACACAGAGCCGCTCGTGCCCCAAGTGATTGAAGCGATCCAAGACGCGCTGGC
>JAADWR010000295.1:0-12076 GCA_023336345.1 Pythium inflatum | reverse complement strand
GTTTTCGCCTTGATGTGGCATGTTAGGACCGGGATCGGTCTCACGGAAAGTCGTACTTCTGCTTCTGGCTGACTCGTGCCGTGACTGTGTGTTCTCAAGAGAAGAGATATGATACGCTGTCCAACTGCCCCAGGCTGTCTCGATCACCGTTCTAGGAGCTTTCGTGGTTATCTGCGCCATGGGCCAGCAGCAAGTCGATGATGCGCGTGTTGCCGTGGGCTCTGACGCTGCGAAGCGCCACGTTCCCTAAACGATCCGAAACGTGAACGTCAGCACCGGCGCCTAGAAGGAGCGCGACGACCTCCTCGTGGCCGTCTGAGCTCGCTACGAACAGAGCCGTTTCACCGTGGCGCGTGACATAGTGTCCGCTCCGTGGGTCAACGAGACCTCCACGACGCGTAGATGACCTCCACGACGCGTAGATGACCATTTCGAGCCGCAAGAATCAGCGCGGTGTTGCCATCGAGATCAACAAGCTCGATATTTGCGCTTCTTCTTGCTACCGCTGAGATATCACTCTGCGTCGACCAGTTCTGAAGCAGCATCTCGACCATCTCGAGTTGGCCATTGTGGCTTGCATGAAGCAGCGCGGTGGCCCCGTGGCGATTCTCGTGGTTCACAATCGCACCAGCCGCACACAACAGCGCGACGATATCGGTGCTGTCCCTGTTGGCCGCACACAACAGCGGCGTGTCGCCATCGCCGCCAACAGCGTCGACTTCGACTCCATCGATCGCAAGCAGCAATTCCACGACTTGTACATTGCCAGACATGACTGCAATGTGCAGCGCCGTGTACCTTCTCAGCCACGCAATGTTGGGATTCGCGCCTCGCGCCAGCAGCCGTCGCACGATCTCGACGTTCCCTTGTAGCGCCGCGATGATCAGAGCGTAACCCGTTGAGGCGCCGGCGTCTAACAAGCGTTTTGCGACGGCTGTGTGGCCTTTTGCAATCGCAAACGTGAGCGCCGTGCGGTGCCGCGCGTCCGCGTGGTCCACGTCGGCTCCGGCCGCCAGCAGCAGCTCCACAACGCACGCGGCGCCGCGTATTGCAGCCGCCATGAGCGGCGTCCATCCGTCTGGATTCTGGGCGTTAGCGTCGACGGCGCCTGTCGCTAGCAGCGTCTGGACGCGCGCGACGTCGCCGGATTCAATGGCGTCCAGCAGCGGCATTTTGGGTGAATCCCCATCTTCGACATAGCCGAGAAAGCAACCCTAATACAGGACCTGTCGCTATTACGGGGATTTTCGGTGATAACTGATACGGCATCGTATTCTAGGGTTTGTGCTTGCAACGGAGACATGGCGGCCAACCCCAAGAGCCTTGCGCTCTATCGGCGCATTCTGCGCGAGAGTCGTCGGTTGGAGCCCGACGTGCGAGAGCACTATCGCCGCTTTGCGCGCTCGGTGCGTACCCGTTTAGTCCTGCGTAACACTCCGCGTCTAAAGTCTAAACTCGTCACCAAACGCTGTATAACATCAGGGATTCATTGCGCACGCGGACGAACTGGACGACGAGCGTATCGACGAAATCCTCACGCGCTCGCTGCACGACGTCGACTGGATCCTCCGCAAGTACACCGGCGCAGGGCTCGAGGAGCCGCAGGGATCTTCGACGGTTAAGCCTTGACTTCCCGGTAGTCGTAATTGTTAGTGCAACCTTCCTACAACCTCCGTACCTCCCCATTTTTGGATCTGATCCCCAGACGGCATGACGCCACCTGCGCGCCGCGCCGCTGGCGTCCGCACGCGGTCCGTAGTCGCGTGGATCGTCCTATCGCACGCACTGGTCCACACTGTGTCTGCTGTCGTCCCGACGGCCCGCGTGGCGTTCCAGCTGCACCACCAAGCGACGCCCACGTTCGCGGAGCTCCTCGGGAGTCCGAGCTATGCCGCCGGTTGGGGCGTGCCGCTTCCGGAGATCCAGAACGCGCGCTGGAAGCACATGCACATGCAGTCACTCGACGCTGCAGATCCCGAAGGATGTCGTCCGTACGACCTCCCGTCATTCGCGCCGCCGCACGGTCTCGCAACGGATCCGTACAAAACGCTCGCTGTTGTGGACCGCGGCAACTGCTCGTTCCTCCAGAAGACAACGGTCGCGATGGCCGCTGGCGCCAACGGCGTGATCATCCGTGGTACGAAGAAAGCGGTGTACGACGCGATCCACAGCGCCAACAAGACCAACACAACGACGAATGCGGTCGACAACCGCCCGGCGTTCGAGTACGATTGTGCGAACGGCGAGGCATTTGTGCGGGCAATCGCCTCGCCTCCGTGGACAACCGACGACGCAACGTGCGCGCGTAACCCTATGTGTGCGTCCCAGAGCTGCGTCCTTACGGGCCATGTCGACGCCGCACGCGGCGGCTTCCAAGTGTGCTGTCTGTGGGACACGACGGTCCTCATGGGCGTCGCGAACCGGTCGCTTACGACCAACGTCAGTGTACCAGTCGTGTACCTCACGATCACCGATGGCCAACAGCTCCAGCGCACCGTCGCCAACTACCCCAGCGTCCTCGTGCGGACGTTTGCGCGGGACGCACCGTTCTTTGACGTCTCTTCAGCGCTCCTCTGGGCGCTCGGCGTCGCAACGGCCATCGGCGCCGCGTACTATTCTGCTGCGCACGAGCGCGAGTGCTATTGGATTCGTACTGACCCTGAGTACGCCGCCAAGCGCCGCCGCGAGCAACAGACCGAGCCGCAGGACGACCACGAAGCAAGCCACGAAGACATGACGTGGGAAATCGACGGCAAGACCGCGGTCGCTTTCATTGCTGGCGCCGCGCTCTTCCTCACGATCTTCTACTATATCAAGATCACGCAGCTCATTCCCGTGCTCTTTGCGTTCTCCGCGGCCGCAACGTTTGCGCAACTCGTCGCCGCGCCGCTGCTCCAGGCTGCGGTACCGGCCATTGCGTCGCGCCACATTGTTGTGCCGTTTGTCCACGAGACGTGGCCGCTCGCAGACATCGTAGGGGTTCTGGTGAGCGCCGCGCTCGCGATCGTGTGGTTTGTCTACCGCCGCTCGGCGTGGTATCTCCAAGACGTCTTTGGTGTCACGCTGTGCTTTGTGTTCTTGCGGACCGTGCAGCTCCCCAACCTCAAGGTCGCGACCATTCTCCTCTCGCTCGCGTTCTGCTACGACGTCTTTTTCGTCTTCATCTCGCCGCTCGTGTTTGGGAGCAGCGTCATGGAAGACGTCGCGACCGGCGGCCCTGCGGCGTATACGCGAAGCGACTATCCTGGCATCGACTATTGCGAGCGGTACCCGACGTTTCCGGCCTGCATCGACCCCGAGCCCATGCCCATGCTCTTGGTGCTCCCGCGTGTCTTCAACTGGCTCGGCGGCGTGAGCATGCTCGGGCTTGGCGACATTATCCTTCCCGGTCTCTTGCTCTCGTACACGCTGCGGTTCGACTACTCGCCCCAGTCGCTCGGTGAAAACTACTTTCGATCGGTCTGCATTGGCTACGCCGTTGGCCTCGGGCTCGCAAACCTCGCTGTGACGATCACGCAGCTCGGGCAGCCCGCGCTCATGTACCTCGTGCCAACGTGTCTTGGTACATTGATCGTGCGGTCGAAATGGAACGGCGACTTTAAGGCCATGTGGCTCGGCGTGGGGATGAAAGACGGCGACAACGATAAGCGACACGACGGCGACGGCCCGACGCGCACAGCGGACGTGGTCGTGACGGTCAACGATACGCCCCACGACCACGCGCCGCTTCTTGGAACCAACACTACAAACCTCACATCGCCGAGATAGACGAGACCACATACATTCGAAATATACAGAATCTTCCGAAACGACGCGACCCGTGACCGACATTCGATAGAAACATGCCAGCGCTCCACGTCGTCGGGGAGATTGTCGGAGCCTCGGGCCTGCGGCCGCGCGATGCGTTGTCCGTGACTCACTGGCTCGACATGTTGTCGCTGCATCCGTCGTCCCACAAGAGCTTTTTCTGCCGCTGGCGCATCGACGTTCGTCCGTTCGACACGCCACTCAAGACGTCCGATAACGAGAACGACCAATGGCGCGTGCTTGAGGGCGCGACGCGCGGCCAGACCCACGTGCACTCGTACAGTCACATTACGCCATTGGACGAAGCCATCACCAAGTCAAGTGGGCGACGGCGGCGGCAAGAAGACGTGGAAGACGATGAAGAAGACGACTCCAGCGACCCGCCGGTGGAGCTCGAGACGCTGTGGTGCCACCCGCTCGATCTCCATCTCACAGTCACAGACGCACCTCCACTACCAGCGACTTGGCCGTTTCTCGACTTAGAGGTCTGGAGCCTCGATGGGTTTAACCGCGAACGCCTCGGTACGTCTCTGGCTGGAGCTCGATTGGTGCTTGTATACTAATGAGGCGAATCAGTGGGAACAGCATCGGCGCCGCTGCCGATCGCCCAACACGAGTTCTTCCTCGATCTCCCACTCACGCGAAGGTCTCACGACACTGCACTTTCCAGCCTCACGGAGCTCCTCGACCTGCGGCACGACGAACGCTTGGCGATTGACGACCACAACGACAACGACAACGACACGTGCGTCGCCAGAAGTGTTGGAACGCTGTTTGTGCGATTAGCAATCGTTCCCCAAGACTTCACGGACCGAGGCGTGCGCAGCGGATCATGATCGTACAAGTTGACGCTTTAACCCCAATACAGAATGGGCTAACCAAGAAATCGTCAGCATCCTCCTTGATTTCGAAGAGATCGAGCTTGATGCCAGCGAGTATGGCGAGAACGACGAAACGCCGTTGTTCTATGCGGCACGATGCTCTGCATGGCGGGTGCCGATGTGAACCAGTCTCGTTGCACGGGTGAAGCAGCGATATCTCGAGCGAGTCTCTATAGCAGCGTTGGTATAGTCGAGACTTTGCTTCGGTTTGGTGCTACCGGCGCGAAAGGCTTGAGCGCATGGATGCGTGCTCCATGTCGCAATCATCGAGATGCTCTTGTCAAATGGCAGCGCAAACGTACAACAGGCGGATTCCCGGGGCGCACCGGCGCTGATTTGTGCTGCTCAAAACGGCCATGCGAATGTCGTCGAAGTCTTGCTTGCCCACAGTGCAGATATCGATCATGTCAATCACGTCGGCGACACAGCGTTGGCTGCAGCGTGTTCGAACGACCACGAGAACGTCGTCACGTTACTCCTGGGCGCCAGTGCTATCGCGACAGCGTAAGCCAACACGCGCGTCATCGACTTACTGCTCACTCATGGTGCAGGCACCGGTGCGGCTTGATGCGCAATGGCTGTGAGTGGCTTCAACATCTCGTACGTTTGGTCAATTTGATGTATGCCAGCGTCAGCGAATGCAGTGTGCTCTCGACAAGAAGGATCGCGACCTAAACGTACTAACCCACACACTTGATAATCGCGATGTCTGAAGAACTCGAGCTCACACACTTTTTGGAAGTATCAGAATCTTGTATTTGTAAAGACGATGAGTAGCTACTGCGCAACACCTTTCTCGCTGTCGTCACCCTCGGGCACCACTTCTGCAGTTGGCACTTGATGCACTTGTCCGGATCGACCGTCCTCACCAGCACTATTCGAGACTTGAACTCCCTTGGCGTCTTCCCCACCACTCTTCTTGACACGCGACTGCAATGCGTGGACACGCGCGACGCTGCATACCAATACGATCTTGGCCACGTCGTTCAACAGCATCATCAAGAGCGCAAAGCGGTTCGTCGCGCAACCGGGAAAATAGTCGGATGCGCCGCCGCAGCTCACGATTGACACACCGTTCGCACCGCAAAACTGATCGTAAAACACGCGACCCGAGACCCACAGACTGAGCCACACAATGTCTGTGACCACCGACACGCCGACGGCACCGAGCACGAGGACCGCGAGGCGCGGGTGCTTGGCCATCCACTTGGGCGTGCAGCTCACGAGGCACCAGAGCGCGATCACAAAGTTGTAGGCGGGGAACGCGACGTACGAGACTTGCATGAGGAGCGAACACACGAGCTGCGCGACGATCGCACGGTGGAGCGTCCGCCACCACGACTCGACGGCCGCATGGAGCGCTTCGGCCGGCGACTTCGTCTTGGTCGTCGTAGCAGCGGTCGTGGCTTTCTTGAACGGCATCTTGGATAATGGGATATCGAAGCGACGATTGGATCGACGGGACCGAAACCGACGCGAGCCGTTATTTCGAACGCAACGTCTGAAGATAATCGACATACTGGGCCGCGGTGGTCGCCACGAGGGACGACTGCTGTTGGCTCCAGTGGTGCAGCACGAGCACGTCGAGGAACCGGAGCCGCTGGTCGTCAACGTCGCCGCTTGTAGTGGTGGCCATATCGCTGACGTGGGAAGTGACCGGCCGCTGGGTCCTGGCGCTCAGCACTTCGTCTTCCATTCGCTCCACCATCTCGAGCGCGTGTTCCTGCTTGCGCAGGTCGCTCATGTCCATTTGCAGATCCCACCCGCGGGCCTGGAACCACAGCGCACACGCAGCCTCTCGTCTCTCCAGTCGCCATAGCAGCAGCGTGAGATTGAACTGCAGTGTGAGATCCGTGGGGTATGCTCGACTGGCGTCGCGCAGCATGGTGACAGCGCGATCGGCGTCGCCGCAGCAAACCGTCGCGACCGCGAGGTTGTTGAGGAGCTGCTTGTGGAGCGCAACGAGCTCTTCGTCGTCGGAGGCGTTTTCGCTTTGCAGTTGACGGGTCAAGCGCGGTTGGATATCGTGCTGGAGATGCGCGTGGCATTCGTCCACGCGCTCGAGACAGAGCAGCGCGTCGGCCTTGTAGAACGCGATCCAGAGGTCGTCGGGCGGCGCGCGGTCGCACTGTGTGAGGGCATCAGTCGGTCGATTGCACTGGAGCAGCGCGTAGACAAAGCTCCGACGCGTTGCCTGCGAAACACAACAACCTCTGTCAGTCTATGGGATCCATCAGTCGGGAAACTGCCAAATGCTACCTGAGAAACGATCGCTTCGTTGCCGTTCAGCGCTGAGAAATACGCTTCAAACCGCTCGCATGCATCGTACCATTGGCCTGTGAGAGCCACAAAGAGGTAATCAATATCTCTTCAGCAACAAAAAGCCGTTCCAGCAGATCCCTCAACGTACCTGACGCTGTCGCAGCCATTGCCATCTTCAACGCGACGTCCCGGCGGTCGATCGTCTGTCGCTGGCACGCATAAAGCCGCGTAATTTCGGCATCCGTAAAGAGATCGAGGGGCTGAGCCTTGTGCGGTGTCCTTTTCGTCTCGTCCTCTGTCTCGCTCGCGTCGGTTGTTCTCATCGCAACTGCTTGTTCGCAGTACGTCAGCATCTGATACTGTGCCTCGCGATTCCCCATGCGCTCGAGCAGCAGCGCATAGTTGAACAGCGACACACCTTCGTCTTCCAACTCGACGCAGCGCTCGAGCGCCGCCGCCGCGTCCATCCACTCGCGTCGCGCCATCGCCAGGAGCGCCTGGAGCTGGAGACTCTCAACGACGTGAGTATTGTTTGCGATGGCAGCGCGCAGCATGTCGATCGCGCTCGTTGGAGAGTCGTTGAGTCGACTGCGGAGGACGGCGTTCCAGTACAAGAGACTGTCAACTGCCTGATCGCCCTCGTGCGACCGAGCGACTGTGACGGCCTCGTCGAGATACTGAAGCGCGCGCGTCTCGTCTCGCTGACGCACGGCCACGACCAGTGCGAGGATCAGCAGGGGCCGCACAATGTGGCGTTTGAGATGTTGGTGGACGCGGCAGTGCGTGACGATCGCAATCAACAAGTCTCTCGGCGACGTCTCGGTCTTGGCCTGTACGATCCAAATGAGCGCAAACAACACACCCAAGTCGATCCACGCGGCGGCTGCGCGAGGGTTCTTGTTCATCGTGAGTAGCTGCGTAAAGTAGCCACAGAGCCGCGCGGCGTCGACGCGGCTGGACGACGGGAAAGGACGACGACTGGTCTTATCCGCACACGTCGTAGTCGAGAGCCGCTCGCGCAATGCGTAAAACGCCATGACAACACACTCTTCCATCAATTCCGTACAGTCGTTGAGCCACGCGTCGCGTTGCAGCGGTGCGTCATCGACGTGATGGAGAATGTGGTCCACGGCCATGACGACCACAGAAGCGTACGCGCCGAGCCGCGTGGCCGGCGCTTGAGCGCACTGAACGTCGGCGACAACCGACTGCTGGAGCGCGCGGAGCGATCGCACTGTCTCTTGCACCGTCCACGTCCTGACATCGCGCTCACAGGCCGCGAGGCGCGCATCGAGATCCACGTCCATTTTCACGGATCGACTGGCCATTTGATCCCGTTAACAAACGTTCAAACAAATGTAACTGACAGATGTTTTCGTTGTTAACGGTTATGTATGAGCTGATCTGTTGGTTGCCCACACATGGCTACATTTCTCAACTTTTTATAATAAATACTACGCCAGCAAGTGGAGCTCTTCATAGATCGGGAGCATGCCGACGAGAAACTGCACGAGACCGACGGCGCTACCGCTGTGTACGAGCCACGCGCTGTCGTGACGAATCGAACCAGCCAACAGCACGACAACACCGCTCGCGTGGGGATAGCACCGCGCCGCGAGCACGACGTCGGGGCGTTGCTTAAGCGACGGCGTTGCATTCGGCGACGCGCACGACGTGCGCGCGAGGCGCTCGGCTGCATGTGCGAGGAGACACGGATCGTCGCACGACTCGACCGCAATCTGGTAGCCCGAGACGCCGTCTAAACCAAACGCTTGCATCGACTCGACAGTTGCAATCGGGTGCGGCGACCCGCTCGTTTCCAAGTACACAACATGTGATGCGACGGCGCGGTCGTGGGTCTCCAACTCGTACACGGCAATCGTATCTTGCACGACGGGTACAAACGACCGGAGAATATCGTCGAGCTGGATCGATTGCCAGACCGCAGTCGCAATGGTCTGGGCGACAACGCCACTCGACAACACGCGACGCGAGCGAAACGTCAAGAGTTTGTCGTCGACGTGAGCCGCGTGGGCCCATCCGCGGGATGTAAACGTAACGCCAAAGTCGCACTGCGGGTCGTCAAACTCGGTCAACAATTTCGCGACATTGTCTTGCGATTGCACAACGAAGGTGTGGATGTGCTGCGCAATGATTAGCGGCGAAAACGTCGACTCGGACGTCGCGTCCCGCCACGCATCGACAGCCGCAAAGTCGCGGTGCTGTCCCGACGCTTCGTGCTCTTGATCCTTCTCTTCACGGGCGTCTTGTGCCTGCATCCGCAGCGCCAAATCCAACAGCGGCGCCGACGCGAGGAGGTTGTGGACCTTGGCAATCCACGATCGATGAGCGTCGAGTTTATCGCGGAGAAACGCGATTCGTTCCTCGAGCGCGAGTGTCTCGACGGCGCGCTTGTACGCCGCCGCGCTGTCGGGTGACGCTTGTGCCGCGGCGTCGAGTGTGCGCTGGAGCGTGGCAATCTCTTGGCGCACGGCGCTGAGTTGCGTCGCGCAGAGAATCAATTCGTGCTTTTGCCGCTTGCGCGAGCGCTGCGAGGCTTGCTGGAGCTGGAGGCGCCGTCGCTCGTCGATCGCCAACGCCATCTGTTCCTCGTTGCGGTCGTCGTCATCGCTTGCCGTACCTCGGGATCCCATCGTGAACTGAGAATACCAGTGGAGCGGCCACGCCTGCGACGAGGGGGCTCCCCAAACAAGATCGAACATCTTGTTTCTAGTTTCTTGCTTAAGTCACCCTGTCCCGGAACTCACTCTGTCTCAGGTCGTCTAGAAATCAAGACAAGATGCACGTCGCAATCGCCGCTCTCTTCTTCTTCTTTGTCGTCGGCGTGGTGTCGCAGGCGTCGGAATACAACTTGGCGCCTGACTGGACGATCGACATGCCGCTGCCGTACTCGCGCGCGTTGGCTCAGGCGTTTCTTGACGCCCACAACGTGCGCCGAGCGTCGCCGCCGCGATCGGCCGCCAACATGCGCAAGCTCGTGTGGAACGCATCGCTCGCGACCGCGGCTGCCGAGCACGTACTGCGCTGCGCATTTGAGCACGACACGCACAACTTCACGATCGGCCAGACGCTCGAGCTTGGTGGCACGCCCGAGCTGAACGCGGCAAAGGCGAACGCGACGCTTGCGGCTTGGGTCGAACGTGATCTTGTGTCGCATCCGATGGATGAAGAAGGCCACACGACGCTCAACTTTGCGTCGCAGATCCTCTGGGCAGAGACCGCGTCGGTCGGTTGCGCCTCGCACTGGTGTCCGAACGTCGTCAAGAACGCAAAGGGCGTCACCGGCGTGCTCACGGCCTGCAATTACTTCCCGCCCGGCAACTATCCCGACCGAACGGTAATCAAGCTTGGCCCGCCTTGCACCAAGTGTCCCCCGGAAGCATTCTACTGCGATGGCACGCTCTGCACCAATGAGCCGTACTCGTTTGCGTCCCATCTTGCAACCATTGATCCGTCCATATCAGCGTAGCCAGTGTTTCTAAGCCGTGCGGTGCCGACGTTGGTGCCCCACGAGAACTCGCCTTGCTATCATCACAAACCCGCAAGTTTTTATACTTTATCATCAGGAAATACACTCACCTTGCCTCACTAGTCGGTATCGGCTCGTGGCTTCAGTGATCGTCGCGAGCCTTCCGATTGAGCATACAATGTCACGACCTCATCGTCGTCACTCGTGGCATCCCACATGTCCGTCTTTGCAGAGGCCGCTGTCGGAGAAGCAACGACGCTCAGCATGGTGTCCGTGGCTTTAGCCAACTTCTCGGACAGCCACGCGAGGATGACTTGCATAAGATCCGGATGCAGCTCGCTCAAGTCAATGAGCTCTTTCGTCGGAATTCTGAAGATCGTGGCGCGACCGATAGCTGTTGCTTCGCCGTGCATTGTCGTGTTCTCAACAAATGACTATCGAATCATCAAACAAGAGTGATATATCGCACGAGCAAGATAATACAGGACGAAGATCGTACCTCCTCTCCGAAGCAGTCGCCGTGTCGTAGTTCCTCTGGCGGAAGTGAGGGACTTCCGGTGGTCGAATCTTCAGACTTGGTGAGCGACACAGTTCCTTCGACCAGAACGTAGACATGGTTTGATGGAGATCCATCGGTGTACAGAACGTCACCGTGCTCAAGGGTGATTACTTTGGCGAGCTGTGCGACGAGAGAGACCTGCGTTTCCTTGTATTGTGAGTTCCCGCTCACATCTCACAAGCACCATTGAGCCACTCACCTTTTCGTCGTCAAGGTTCTTCATGAGTTGTGATCCTTTGAGGTGGATCGACTTCTCAAATGTCGAGTAGTCGCTTCCGTCAGGCAACCCCAGCGCACTTCTTGCCGTCACAAAATCTGAGCGGCGTCTGGGACCGGCTAGGTCGGTGAGCATGTTGTAGCTGCGGTTGCGCGGTCTCAACCCTGGCACGGACAGAGGAGCCATTGGTTGTGAAGACTTTGAACGGCCCACGGAGAAGAGGAAGGATTTCGCAGCGCGATCAACCGACATAGCGGCCTTGATGCTCGAGCTCATTGAAGCTGTTCTCTTCAGCACGCTTTCTGCTCCTTCGCTTGATGTGGTCGGACCCGACACGATAGACGAGCGACGGCGATCTCGACGAGGCAGGCTACCAGATTGAGCGATGGTGTCCATAGGCTGCAGCGAGAATGAGGTGAGATACACATTATTCTTCCACACATGGATGACAGCTCTTACCTCAAAATATAGCCACCGTAACGCAGACGCAACGGCACTCAATACACCCCTCGATACGCGAGGTGTCTCATGGATGAGTGCCGTCAGATCAGATCTTGCAACTTGTAAAAGAGTGCAATCCGTCATGGCCGTTGCCGACGCAATATGAGCTCCTTCATGCTGAGTATATCGGAGCAGTGCTGCTTGCCCGACGCAAGTACCATACCCAACTTCGGCCAAGATGCGGCGTTCTTTGTGGAGTTGAACAGTTCCGACAGCAACGATATACATCGCCGTTGCTGATATCACGCATATACTGTCAGCTCGCCTCCGATGAGTACCCGATAAACCTCACTTACCAAGCTCGCCTTCAACAATGAATGTTTGCCCTTTCGGAATCGACACGGGCACAAAGTGGTGGG
>JAADWR010000294.1:0-12083 GCA_023336345.1 Pythium inflatum | reverse complement strand
TTCGACCATGCCGCCTTGAAAACAAAACTTGTTCCACGACTGGAGCATGGCCGACTGATAAAAGAGCGTAATGTTCTTCATGCCGACGTCTGGGACCCAGACATTCGTGGTCTTGGGCACGCTATGGACTTGGAGTTTGAGGTAGCACACAATGTTCTTGTCGCACTCGGTCGTCGCGAGGTTCGACGCGTAGTACGCGAGCGCCTTGTCAGCGCCATCGGGACCTTCAAATGCTGTCCACAAGTGGTCGTCGCCGGGTGCAAATGTCCGCCCAGGCGTGTCGAATTCATCGCTCATCACGAGTTCCCACTTGGTGCCACGTGATGTGGTGTACACAAACGCATCGCCTGGCGTCTTGGGGTCGACCCACACGCGCGCGCCGGACGCAGCCTTGGCGTCGACATACGCGGCATGAGCTGGGGATAAGAGGGAGACGACTATAGACGCCGACGCCGCGGCGGCCGCGACGGCGAGCGCCATGGGAATTCGATGGCGCGTTTGTCGTGTCGCTTGTGGCTTTTGCGAATGGGAAAGAAGGAGTGTAACCCAACGGGGTACACTGATCATGGTTGTCTCTTGGACAATGGGTGTCATTTGCTTGGCCAAAGGGACAAGAAGACATCGCTATTACAGTAGATGCGCATTTGAATGACTTTTGGCAAATTTATCCACTGATATAGCCGCATAACAGTGGATGAGCACAAATCCTTGAACTGTACATTGGCGACAGAGACAGGTCGCTTGTCAACATGTGTAACCCATCGATATGCCATTTCCGAAAAAATGAAGAAAGCAAAATGACAGAATCTCATCATCCACAACAACACATTGCGACTCGACACTAAATTATACTCCTTCACGATCTCTCTAATAGCGTTGCTCATACAAAATTGGTCGCGTAGTTGCGGTGGGCACCGCCATTGCCTTCGGGGTGTGGGTGGTTTGGCATCATGCCGCCCTGGTTGTACCCAGGATACGCGACGCTGGGAGGAGGTCCTTGGTTATGATGGCCTTGAGAATGCATTGGCTGTCCTTGTGAATGGGGTGGCGGTGCACGATTGCCACCACCACCTCTACCTTGGTGCGGCTTGGGCGGATTCCAGTTGGCTTCAGCAGCCGAGCTCATGGACAGGGCCGACTTGGGCTGCATCATGGCGTGTCGCTTGTAGTCGCTTTCATTCTCGCGGGCCCATTTCAACGAGTAGAACACGGCAATGACCGTAAACACGAACGAGACGCCCGCGAGACTGAGGGAGGCCGACCACGGCGGACCGAACGAGCCATCAAACATCGACTGGAGCGCGCTATCGGACTCGGACGAGTTGGTCGCAGAGGCAAACGTCACCGTGCAGCGTGGACCTGTCCATGCAGTGCTTGCACATTCGCAACGCCCTTTAGTGCATGTGCCGGTACGGACTTTGGCGAATGACGAGTTGCCGATTGTGCAGTCGTCGTTGGAGTTGCAAAAACCCTTGCCGTGGACCTCTTTGATCGGGTTGTCATCGTCCCTGTACTCTTCAATGTTGTCCTCGATCCACTGGCGCGTTGGGTGGGTCTTGGGGTCACACCCGACCGTCATCTTCGAGCCGCTGCTCGTGTCTTGGTACAGGCGAATGTAGTCGATCTTCAAGTACAACGGGAATGAGTCGCAGATCTTGTTGGTCTTTTCATTCGCGCCATCCCCGCGACACGCTTTGCCAGCGTTTGGCGGCTTGGCACCCCACGACTCGGAAAGAGCGACGTTGAAGATGATGTACATCGGTTCCTCAAGCATCAGCTTCTTGGGATTGGACTGCGCACTGTCCTGCGGGACCTTTTCGATGGCCGTCGCAGGAATCTCGAAAATCGGGTTACCCGCTAGCATCCATCGCACGTATCCTTCTGGGCCAGTCACCCACTCGATCTGGTACACCAAAAAGTCGAGGTACGCGCCGACGTGGACGTGCCAGTTGGAAGAAATGGCGTCCATTTGATACGCGAATGGCGTGACTTTGTCGTTCGGTGGGAGTTTGTCACCGCCACACAGTTTGTTCGGGTTGCCGGGACTGCAGAGGAATGCACCGTTGTAGCCGTTCATGATCGGGAAGCACGTGCCGTTCGAGTTAATGCCCCAGTGATCAGGTCCAGCGCCGTCAATAAGCCCAAGGTCGGCGTTAGCATCTTTCGATCCGGGACAGTTGTGGATATTGCACGAATTCTCCTTCACGCCGCCGTCGATGGAGGCTTTGACTTCGGCATACTTTTGCTGTTGCGTCGCATCTCCTCGACAAAAGTTGTTGGCAGAGTATCGGAGCCCTTGGTACCACGATCGATGGCCCCCACGCTTCTGCTTGTAGTAGTCGTACGGGACGTCGGGAGAGTTCGCACCTTTGGTCGTACAACTGAACGAGTAGACACAGTAGATGGTGCTGTCTTGCGTTGGGTTCATGACGCGAAAATCGGCCGCCATGCCAGGTCCGACTTGGATCGACGACGAGATATCGGTGCCACCGCCTTCGAGCAAATCAATCTCCGGGGCGCCACGGCCTTGGTTCGGGTTCAATCCATGGCCAGGATTATCGTCACACGCACTAATCCGCTGGTTCTTGGGGTCAAAGACCTCGGGCTCGCATTTGTTATAGGAGAACGGCCACATTCGGTTGGTTGAAGCACTGAAAATCGCACGGCCGAGATTCCCCATCAACCAGATACCGGGCCACGTTGGGTAGTACGCAATGTCGGTCGTCCGGGCCGTCGCACCGGCCGCAACATCGGGGTTCCCAGACTCGGGCGTGACGGCGCCAGGCAGTTTCGCACTCACTTCAAGCATACCGCCCTGGAAGCAAAACTTGTTCCACGACTGGACCATGCCCGCGCGGTAGTAGAACGTCACCGTCTTGTACCCCGGCGGACTCTGGTAGTCGTTCCAGAGCCGCAGCGTCGTCGGGTCTTCCATGATCTTGATCTGGAAGTAGCACAGATCGTCGCTGTCGCAGACCGTCGTGGTCATATTGTGCGAGTAGATTTCGAGCGCGGCGTTGACGCCATCGGGCTTGTCGATCGACGTCCACATGTGGTCGTCGCCGGGGCGGAACGACCGGTTCGGCGTGTTAAACTCGTCGCTCATGACCAGTTCCCATCGATCGCCGCGGGAGCTCATGTACGACTGGCGATCGTCGGGCGTCGCGGGGTCGACCCACGGGAGGATCTTGGACTTGGTCTGGAGTTCGCCGGCGAGCGCAATAGCGGCGCCATAGAGCGCGGCGAGCGCGAGGCCCGCACGCACCATTATACCTACACGCGGAAGGCGGGTTTCTAATACTGTGGTGGAGTGATGAAGAGAGCATTGGGAAGCAAGGAGGAGGTAGGAGAGGAGGAGCGGAGGAGCAACCTCCGCGCTCACCCTTCCCCTTACTCATCGGGTTTGTGTGAGATGTCCTCTCGATCTGGTGCCGTCGACCCCAAGCCCAGTGCAATTGCCAAATTAGGGCTGTGGGTCAGCAAGTTAGCCTCAAAACTAGCCAGATGGCGTCCGTTCATCGGCCCAAGTGCAACTTTGTGCGAGAAAGCCAGTCCAATCGGAGGTGGAGATTCTCCAGGAGAACGGTCGAGGCGAGCGCAGCACCGGGCCAGATCTGGTCAGAAATCAACAACAAACTTTTTTCTGTTGCTCGCGCCCAACAAAACACGAAAACTACAGTATTTGTGGCGTCGAGTTGCTGGCCACAATTCGTTTCGCGCCGCCTGCCACTGCCACATACTGCGGCAGTGTGGCAGTACGGTAACTGTTCGGTGCAGTCAGTGGCAGTGAGTGTACTGTAGTCGACACCGGCGTTCAACTGAACTCAAACAAGTCGGTGGCACTGCCACAGCAACTCCGCGACGGAATCCATCACGATGCGGTCGATGGCACTTTGCAAGATAAGATATCGGTTGCATACCGGTATTACTTCAACATACGCCCAAATCTGGCACATGGCTACAGGGTCACCACATGCGCACATTGTTTGTGACCCCGCCTCTTCTGCCCGACGGTTCGTACGTCGTCGTGGTCATCCGCCTCGGTCCACCGAAACATGTTCGTCCGTGACGCTTCACACGAGAACCAGGATCGTACACGACAGTGACTGGGTTCCAGGCAGCGGACGAGAATCGGAAGAGAACCAATTGCACTTGTGCACGTGACGACGATGTCAAACCAACGCCAACGTTGGCAGGACCACAAAAGTGATCAAGAGGACGTATGAAAGAGCATCACACACCTTTTCATCTGCTTGTTGGCTTACACTCTTGCCAGCAAATACTGCAAGCAGTTGAGGCAGGGAGATCTGCGAGACGTATTCTCGCGTTTGAAGACGGAAACGCCTACGCTGTGCATTCTATGCGTGCCTCATAGTACGTATAACCGAGAGTGTCATTGGCGCAAGTTGTGCTTCTCGTGGTGTCAAAGGGCGGATGGCAAAGTGTCACGACCGCCGTGCTTCTCAACACCAGTGGTGTCACACCACAAGAACAAGAAGATCTCCCAGATGGATACATCGACCAACCGACATGACGCAAACACACTGCCACCATCACCTTTCATTGGCTAAAATACCATCTAAATCACATATTTCAACCAATCCATAGTGTAGCCCTTCGTCAAACCGAAGCATCGGTCGTTGGACGAGCGGCATTTTCTTCTCTGATCGCTACGATGACGTCGCTCGCGCGCCCGCTCGAGGCGCTGCTCTGGGACATGGACGGCGTCCTCGCCGAAGTCTCGCTCTCGTACCGCACGGCGATCGTGGAGACCGCCAAGCACTTTGGCGCGATCGTGACACTCGACGACATTGAGCGCGCCAAGCTCGCGGGCAACGCCAACAACGACTGGCAGCTCACGCAGCGGCTCATTGCGGCCGCGCGCGGCGCCAACGCGGCGGCGCCAACGCTCGATGAAGTCACACAGGTCTTTGAAGATCTGTACCAAGGCACGGACGCGACGCCCGGGCTCTGCTTGCTCGAGACGCTGCTCACGCCCAAAGGATTGCTCGAAGAACTCAACCGCCGATTGCCCAAAGGCATGGCTATTGTCACAGGACGCCCGCGCAAAGACTGTATCAAGTTTCTCGAGACTCATGGGTACGTAGTACTTTTGATGCTTGGTATCACAATGGCTGACCGATTCTGGTACGCGACAGCCTCGCGCACTTGTTCCCCGTGCGCATTTGCATGGAAGACTGTCCGCCCAAGCCGTCGCCCGAGCCCGTGCAGCTCGCGCTCAAGGGTCTCGGCGTTGCCGCGAGCGACGCTGCGATGATTGGAGATACAGTCGACGACGTCGCCGCAGCCGCGAGCGCCAATGTGTTTGCGATCGGTGTGCTCACGCCGCAAGTCTACGCCAAGTCGATTCTCGAGCAGCAGACGCCGCCGCTCGCCAAGATCCTCGAACAGGCTGGCGCGAGCATCGTGCTCCAGCCTGGGCTCGGCCAGCTCCTCGACCTCGTGCCAGTGCCGACAGCCGCTGTGGCGTCCACCAAGCGCGAAGCTACGGTCGCGCGCGTGACGAGCGAAACGTCGATCGACGTGTCGATCCACCTCGATGGCACGGGCCTGTCGAGCGTGAGCACGGGCATTGGCTTTCTCGACCACATGCTCACGGCGCTGTCCAAGCACAGCCGCTTCGACTTGACGCTCGCGTGCAAAGGCGACACGTGGATCGACGACCACCACACGACCGAAGACTGTGCGCTCGCGCTCGGCGAGGCCTTTGACAAGGTGCGACGACTATGATATGCGCTGGCTGATCCAGTGACTGATGGTATCTGATTGTATAGGCGCTCGGCGACCGCAAGGGCATTGCGCGGTACGGCTCGGCGTACGCACCGCTGGACGAAGCGCTCGCGCGCGCGGTCATTGACATTTCGAGCCGCGCTCACAGTGAAGTTGACTTGCAGCTCGTGCGTCCGATGGTCGGAACGCTCTCGTGCGAAATGATTACCCACTTTTTCGAGTCGTTTGCGAGCGCCGCGCGCCTCACGCTCCACGTCGACGTGCTCCGCGGACGCAACGACCACCACCGCGCCGAAGCGTCGTTCAAAGCGCTCGCGATTGCACTGCGTCTCGCTGTCAAAGCCGACGAGACGGCCGGTGTCCCGAGCACCAAGGGCGTTTTGGCCTGAGAAAGACTCATGAGACGCATGAGTCCCTGAGCCAGGGAGGCCGATGGATACCACACTTCAATGGCAACTGCACTGAATAGAGAATTCAAGTTGTGGCGTCGTGATACAGTATATTGCGGATGGTCGAGAAGAAACCAGACACTGTGGATTGGAACCATCGGGAGTTGACAGTGCAAGTTGTCAATCGACAATTGCAACGGCGCCAAAGCCAGCTGGACGAATGTCCAACTACCTCTGGCAATAAATATCCGAAAGGCGCCAGTCAACACGAGCCTCAATCTATTCTGTTCTATAACCTTTATGAATACATTATTTGTGGAAACGACTTGTAACCATATTTTGCAATCTTCCAGTCGCTCCTCGTGGCTCACTTCCTTCGCTGCAATTATTGACGTGGTTCGTTGTGTTCAGAGCCAAAAGCCCCCACGCACGAGTCCAGCCTGGACTCCAAAGGGCCCCCCTCTATGCCACCAAGGTCTCTGTGGCCCTCGCACGTCAAAAGCGCCTTCACAACTTTCTCTCTCACTCGCGAATCGTCCTCGCACCCCTCGGGTCCGCACCACCAGAAGCCTCCTCTCTCGTCACCATGGCCAAGATTCTCGCGCTCGCGGCCGCCTCGTCGCTCCTCGTGGGCTCGTCGTTCGCTGCGACGAACGGCACCGAGTGCCCAGCGAACGTCACGACCGCGGCGTTTGGTCTCATCAACAACGTCACCTACCTCAACACGTGTGCCACGGGCTCGACGTGGAAGCTCACGAACCTCTTCGACGCCGCCAACTTGAGCTCGAGCGACTTTCTCAAGTTCTGTAACGCGAGCGCGTGCATGCACCCGTTGCATGAGCTCCCCGAGTCGATTCCCGAAGGCTGCGTTGCGACCTACAACGGCAAGTCGATTGTGCTCGGCGAAGACGTCTCGGCCGTCCACAACAAGTGCCACAAGGCGCTCCACGCTGCCGAGGGCAGCCACCACGACGATGACGAGAACGAAGCGGGTCACGCGAGCGGCGACCACGACGGCGACCACGACGACCACGACCACGCGGCGTCGAACGCCACGGGCAGCAAGGTTCCGGCCCCGACGCCGGCCAAGACGAGCGCGGCCACGACCATGTCACGCACGACGCTCGCGGCGGGCATTGCCATTGCGTCGGCGGCCTCGACGATTGTCGCGATGGTGCTGTAGAGTGAATAGTCCTGCTGTAAATACTCCATTGTAATGTTGATACAATGGAGACTGTCGTATTCAAATGCCAACCAACACTTATCCAATGTAACGTTAGTCCTCGATGGATTCTGTGAATGTTGCCGGTACTCGGACACTGACGAGAATTCTACTGGGACTGTTGGTACTGCAAACAAGTCCATTGCAGGGCTATGGAGTGTGATCGTCTGGGTACCACACGTACCGAATGTGATCGCTCGTGCCCACGAACCCGAGCCACCGCCCCGAGCTCTTGCTCCGCCCGATGTAAAACACTGGCCCTTGGCTCTCCTCGTAGTGGACGTGGACGCGGCGCCAGTCGTCCATCTTGTCATAGACAAGACGACGCAGACTCACAAAGTCGCGCGCATCTTGGCAGCTAGGGAAAATATGTTCTTCTTCGGGAGTCGCATAGCCGTAGTAGTGGTAGTCTTCCTCCTCTGCCTCGTCCGAGTCGCCTGTATCAGCGTCTTGTTTCTTGCCAAGTGCGACACTGGGCGGTGGCCCATTCAAGCTCGTCCACCGGTGGCTCACGCCTCGGCCCCCAGTGTACCAGCTCGGAGGGATGAACCCACAGTGCTTGAGCATGCCATAGTCAATGCCTTCCGTGACGTCCGCGTCCAAGCGACGCAAGAGCACCGGCGTGACAAACTGCTCGCCGTCCGACTCGGTTTGAAAGGTTCTGTCAGGCCGCACGAACTGTTGGAGCACTACCAAATCCGAAAACAGCGAGAATGCGCTTTCCGAGGCCGGCCATTTGGTGTCGAGGAGCGTTTGGTCTTGTTGAACTTCTCGGAGAAACGCAAATTGACTCGGACGAAAGAAAACGCCGAGCGCCGCCCACCGGTCGAAGTCTTCGACAAAGAACCCGTCCCACGCAGCCTCAGGATTCCGCTGCTTTCCACGCGTCCATCTCGGCCTTGAGCGGGTGGCGGCGCCAAATGGCCCAGTCGGATTCTTCGTCTTCCTCCTCTTCATTTTCCTCGACATTCGACTCGATCTCTTCGTCGTAGCGGAACTCGCGCGGCAAATCCTGGCCGATCACATTGCATTCGTCGCCAATGTTGTATGTGTTCCCTTCCTTGAAATCGAAATGCGCGAGCACGAGACGCCGCCAGAACGATTCGTTCAAAGGGCCGAGCGAGCGACTGGCCTGCGAAATCGCGCGGCAGAGCGACGCAATGGTCTTGAGGACAGTCTGTTGCTTGGCGCCGCCCCGCGGGACATCTGAATCGGACGGAAGAAAGCGCGCAATGAGCTGAACGAGCGCGGGCTCTTCCGCAATGACCGACCACGCGAACGATTGCGACGATGGTGGCGACATGATGCGCTTGAGTGGTGACGCGGACATGGTCGAATTGACGCAATGGAGACTCGTCAAGTGGGACCGAAATGACACACGATGGGAGAGACGACACGACGACCGTATCAGAACTGCGAGTAATTATGTATTAGGGTGCCCAATAGCAGAGCTTCACGAACACGCATGGAGCACAGGTGTCGTGCCGGCATTTACCATCTAAGGCCTGTAGACTTCTGTTGTCGCAACGGCGGCCACGATGGTCGGCAATGGTGTTATACAGTGCATAATAATCCATTATAAATGTGATAGAATGGAGCCATCGTTCCCAACGAATGCTGTACCTTCGTGTATACTGATAGCGCAGGTCACGCAGTTGTTGGTCTATGCACTGTCGTCACTCGGGCTCCACAGCCACCCAATGTGATCGCTCTGGCCCACGAGACCGAGCCACCGCCCCGAGCGCTTGCTCCGCCCAACGTAAAACACTGGCCCTGCGTGCTCGCCAAAGTGGACGTGCACGCGGCGCCAGTCGTCCATGTTGTCGTAGACCAGACGACGCAGATTCACAAAGTCGCAAGCAGTCGAAGACCTCGGGAAAATATCGTGTTCTTGGCTCGTCGCATAATTGAGGTCGTAGAATTCTTCGTCTTCCACCGACTCGCCGAAATCCATGCTAGGCCGTGGGCCTTCAAACCCCATCCACCGGTGACTCACGCCTCGCCCATCGTGCCAACTCGGAGGGATGAACCCACAGTGCTTGAGCGTGTCATAGTCAATGCCTTCAGTGACGTCCGCGTCCAAGCGACGCAAGAGCACCGGCGTGACAAACTGCTCGCCGTCCGACTCTGTTTGAAAGGCCTTTTCGGGTCGCGCAAGCTTTTGGAGCACTACCAAATGAGAGAGAATGCGCTCCGAGGCAGGCCACTTCGAGTCGAGTAGGGCAAAGTCTTCCTGGATATCTCGGAGGAAAGCGAGTTGGCTCGGACGAAAGTAGACGCGGAGCGCCGCCCATTGGCCGTAGTCTTCGACAAAGAACTCGTCACACGAGGCACAGGGACCCTCTGCTTTCCATGCGTCCAACTCGGCCTTGAAAATGGCCCAGTCGGATTCGTCTTCGCTCTCTTGTTCTTCGTCGTCGTCCGATTCGTTCTCTTCGGCACCGTCGTCCTCTGCCTCACTCTCTGCTTCTTCATCTTTTCCATCGTCGTCTCCCGCCTCGCTCTCTTCTTCGTTCACTTCAGCGTCATCGTCACCCGACTCGCTCTCTTCATCTTCCCAGTTCTCGAATCGCGAGTTCTGCCCAATCATACCGCCTCTGTCGTCAATGTTGTAGGGCTCACCGAGCGTAAAGTCGAAATGCGCGAGCACGAGACGCTGCCAGAACGTTTCGTTCGACGGGTCGAGCGAGCGACTGGCCTGCGGAATCGCACGGCAGAGCGACACAATGGTCGTGAGGACGGTCTGTTGCTTGACGTCATCCGTTTGGATGTCGGAATCGGACGGAAGGAAGCGCGCAATGAGCTGGACGAGCGCGGGGTCGTCCGCAATGATCGACCACGCGAACGACGAGGGCAGTGAGGACTTGAGGCGCTTGACCGGCGACGCAGACATGGTAGAATGGACGCAACAGAGACTCGCACGTGGCACAGTTGAAGTGAGACTGGGCGGAGTTCGACAAGTGAAGCTGCGGGGCTTCCTTCCATGGGAGAGACAACACAGTGACCAGTGACTGCACTATCTCTAACACTCAACGAGTGTGATATATGCCCCAGATATTATAATTCCACTACTCCATGTCACGTCGAGCACGAGAATGTGGCAAATATCTCACCTGGGCGAGGTCCCTTTAAAAACTGCGGGCTCACTTTCGCCGTTCAATGGGCATCATTAGAAAGCGCACCAATTCAGAATGGCCACGAAGTGGTTGGCTCGCAGTCATGGAGCAATCGTCATGGAATAATCGCAACTGTATCCATCCATTGGTCTGTATTACGCATTTGATGTGCACCCAACAGTGGAGCTCTTTCCATGGGTTCACAGTCAACATTGAACAAGCGATGACGCATCTCGAATGACTCAAAACAGCCAAAGAGCACTGAACGAGGCATGGCACTGGGACTTCATTCCGTCATTTCCCATCGAGCACCGCAGTCCCAAGACTCTCAAGACAGCATGGCCAAGGTTCTAGCGTTCGTAACAACCGCGTCGCTGCTCGTCAGCTTATCGCTGGCGGTCGATTGCCCCGCCAACGTCACGGCCGCGGCGACGGCCGTCGTCAACAACGTTACGAACCTCAACACGTGCGCGTCCGGGTCCACTTGGCAGCTCACAAACCTCTTTCAACTCGCCAACTTGAGTACGCCAGAGTATCGCGCATTCTGCAACTCGACCGCGTGCGTGGGTCCAATGCAAGCGGTCTTGGACGCAGGGATTCCCGACCGCTGCAGTGCGACTATCAACGGCATGTCCATTGCGCTCGGCGAAACCATCAAAGTCATTGATCTCAGGTGCCGACAGTTGCTCCAAAACAGCACCCAAGACGATCAAGCGGAGAAACCGAGTGACGCGGTCAGCAACGTGCCAACGCCGGCGCCAACGAACGCAGCAACGACGGTCTCACCTTCGTCGCTTGCCGTCGCGATTGCAGGCGCTTCGGCGATTGCGGCGATCGTGCTGTAGAGAGGTATAAACTCCATTTTACTATCAATGCGAATGGAGCCTATGCTTACTGCACATTAGTCAACCGTTCGCTGTCCACAAAGTTCTGGGGATTGAGGAATGCCTGTTGCAGCACAGCGTCAACAGCGTCGAGGGTCTCGAGGGAGTCACAAAGATCAGTCAAGATGCCAGCGTATTGGAGACTGTAGCTCGTAAAGCCCAGCGGCATGTCCGGCGCTTGAGGACGACCAAACGCTTCTGTTACAACGCGCCCGAACGTCTCAAATACCAATGTGTGACACGGCGACAGCGAGATGCTGGCGTTAGACGCGCGCAACTCCTCGTTATACATCGATCGGAACGTGTCACGAAGCGACTGAAAGATCGCGTCGGCATGCTCGCGCTCGACAATGACTTCAGTCAACGCCACGGCGGCGTGCGCTCGCTCAGGGCCAACAGGCGACCGTAAGTACCTGTAAAACGCCAGCACGAGCGGAATGTCGTGGGCGTCGACTGCACTGGTGACTGCTGTCGCTTCCTTTTCTTTGATGGAGGACACATTAACCACCGAACCGCTGCGGTCGTAGTTGGATAGAAAGTCCCCGACAATCTCTCGACGGATGTGGCTCGAGCCAAACTGCTGCACGTGGCTCTTGCTCTTGGTCTCCCGCTGCACGAGCAAGTACTGCTGCTCGAGCGACTCGGCCGACAAGTCGGTCTTGTCGCTGTCTTCCATCCAGCTGACCGAGTACAGATCGCCCAAGCACGTCCCGAGCGCGAC
>JAADWR010000293.1:0-12145 GCA_023336345.1 Pythium inflatum | reverse complement strand
GGAACGGAGCGGGCGGTCGACTGCGGCACGACGCGGTGCGCGCCAGCCAAGGCGTCGACCGTCGGGCCGAGCATGATGCGCGTTGCGGAGCCACGGGCTGTCGTCGAACGTGACGAAAGCGTCGTTTCTGAGCTGCCAAAAGAATGCGTGCGTCCAAGAATACGTTGGGGACCTGTCGCACTGTGTCTTATGGTGCTGGCGCTGTATTTAGTTGCTGACGTCGCATGGGGGGAGACTGTGTGATTGAGGCGAGTTCTCTCCCTGCGTGTTGCTGTCTATTTGCAGATCGTAGTCTTCACAATCAACCCGAACGGACAGTGGGAAAAAGTAATCGGGCTCGTCACTCATGCTGATCCAAGCGCCAACGACCCAAGATGTGCGCCGCGCGACGATGCCGACTCGCCAAGCTTCGTTCGCCGTGCATCTCGGTCCGCTCAGCTACCGCCTCGCATGGGTCGGGATCTACTCGATCCACGCCGCGTGCGCGCTCTATTGCTTCGGGGCCGCAATGTTGTTTCGGGAAACGCAAGACTCGCTCATGGTCACGCACTTTGCGCTCTTCCACACGATCATTGATCCGCGCTTCTTTCCTGCAGTCGCAATCGGCCACTTTGTCGTCGGTGCGATCCACGCGTGCTTTGTCGTTGAGCCGATGGTCTTAGCGACCTACACAGTGCTCACGAACGTGCACCGTAGGCTCACCGGTCGAACGGCGTCTCGAACCAGCAGTCTCTTCGCCAGTCGTATTGCGTCGCTGCCCCAGTCCCTTGCCCAACGGATCCCACGCACTCTCAAGAGCGTTGCATATTTCGCCTATGCACGCATCTTCGCTCGCCATGGTTTCTTGGGCATCGAAAGTCGACACTTTGACAGTCTCCTCTTGGCGCGTGAGTTTGTCGAGAGCGGTCTTCAAGCGTACCAAGCTTCGCAAATGTGTCGGTATCTCTCGCGCTTTTGGCTCAATCGACTCTACGTCGCGACGCTCATCCTCAATTGCTGGATCACGCCAATCCAACATCACTTCGTGGCCAACAAACCGCTGCAGCGGCTGTTGGATCGTGTCTGCGACGTTGTGCTCGACTTCTTAGCGACGGTCGGCGTCCCGTTCGCGATCGTGATGAGTTATTGGCCTCAGATCGACCCTACGACGCGCACTTTCTTCCCTGATCTCTGGGCCGACGACGTATGGGCAACGCGGCTGCGAACTGAGAGCCCGCTTGTGTTTTTTGGGTCGTGGATGGACGCTGCCAGCCGACTAACGTTCGCGCTGGGGCTTCTACTGTCGCTCGACGACGTCAAAAGTATACTGTTGCGCCGACGACACAACGGTCTCTCAGCGATTCGACCATGTGTACCAAAGCCGATACACAAGCCTCGACCCTCAGTCTACGCGTCGGCCCTGGCCATCGAGCCCTCCGTGTGGCGCATCCTGTTCGCTTTTGGGGTTGTGTTGCTCGGTATTCGTCTCCATTCAGAACTCAGCGCGTCGCCGCTCGCGTGTTTGCTCGAACTGCGTCCGTGGCTCGTGCTAAAACCAACGTGTGCCATTGTCGAGTTTAGTTGTTACACGAACCGCGCGTTCACGGGTACGGCCACCGAGTTCAACGCCGTGTTTGCCAAACTGAATCCGGACTCACTGGCCCACGTTTGCTTTCGCCACTGCCGCGCGATCGCATTTCAGCCAGCAATCCAGCAGTTTCCCAACCTCCGGACGATCAAGCTGTACAACTCGACTGTTGTCGAATGGCGCGAAGCAGCGGCCCTCACGAACGCATCGCATCCACAGCTCACGAGCGTCAACTTGATTCGCACCAACGTTTCGAATGGCTCGCTTCCCGACGGTCTCCGTTCGCGCGATTTCCCGTACGCCGTAATTGAGATCATTTTCTCGATCACGAACCTTGAGTATGTTCCCGACGCCCTCGACTGGCCGCCGTCTATGGCGCTATGTGTCGAGTTTAGTCCGCTCCGCAAGTTCCGACTCGCATTCACGCGCAGCCAGCCCTTGGCGCTCACGCTTGTGGGAAACGCGCTGATTGACGTCTCTCGCGCGGCGTTTGAAGTGCCTGGACTTTACAGCCTTCTTCCAGCGGCAACCCGATCTCCGAGCTTCCTGAAGAAGTCGTCCTCTCCGTGACGCTTGGTATGATTGCGTTGGACGCCACCAACGTCTCGACCATGCCCGCGTGGCTCATAGACACGCCAATGTTGGGCGCAACGTATGTGAGTGCTGGGCGCACGCCCTATTGTGACAGCCTCGCAAATGCTAGCGACGGTTCCATCGCGGGACTTTCACCCATTGGGTGCGTTGACTTTGGGCCAGTCGCTGTGATCTACCAGCAAGCAGGAGAAATCCGAGCGACCCAAGTGTGGTGACCTGACCAACGACAGGCCCTTTTTTCTGCGCGAGAGCTGTTGAGGCTATTCTCAGAACTCGACCACTGAGGCAGATCAACTTCTGCGCCGTGCCAGAGCGACGCATATGACGCAGGTATGGCCGACAGCGCCTGCCGTGAATCAGCCAACTAACGATGACCTGTGGGCCCCTCGGATGGCGGCAGTGGTCTGCCGCGGACGCCTGGGCTACCGTATCGCGTGGACAGCCGTCTTTGCCGTTCACACAGCGTGTGCGCTCTACTGCATTGCGACAGCCTTGCTCTTTCACGGAATGGAAGCAACGGCTCTGATCGGATACTTGGAAGCATACGGGACCATTCTGTCTTCGCGCTTCTTCCCGGCGATCGCAATCGCCCATGGCGTCATTGGAGCTGCCCACACATACTTCATTGTCGAGCCGCTTGTTCGCACTGTGTACTCGTCGTTTTCTTCTCGGTATCGTCGCGGCGGCCAATCGTCCGTCCACCGGGCGTTCGACCGCGTTGCGTCATTGGTGCTTCCACCGTTCCAGCGACGCCTCATACCCTCAGAGTTGCGGACCGCGTTTGCACGAGTCTTTGGTTACGACGGCTTCTTTGGCATCTAAAGCCGCCACTTTGATGAGCTGCTGCTGGCTCGCGAAGTGATCGAATGCAGTCTACAAGCGTACCAAACGTACCAAATGTCCCGACACCTCTCACGGCAGTGGTTAAATCGACTCTTTGTGGCGACACTCGTCGGGAGCAGCTGGGGCACACCGCTTCTCCACCACATAGTCACCAATTCAACACTCCAGCGGCTGCTCGATCGATTGCTGGACGCGGGACTTGACTTTCTGGCGTCGGTTGGTGTACCCCTCGCGCTGGTTGCAAATTACTGGGAGCTGTACGACCTTACGGTCCGCGACTTCCCGCAGCAATACTGGGACAACGACGTCTGGACGATTCAACTCCGGACCGAGAGTCCACTCGTGTTTTTCGGATCCTGGACGGACGCGCTCAGTCGACTGGCGTTTGCGTTTGGCCTCTTGCTTGCCCTCGATGACATCAAGTTCCTTCTCACGAAACGACGGGTGAGTCTCTCGACCATACATCCACACGAATACGCAAAACGGACGGTCCAACCGCATCGTCGCTCGAGAGCAGTTCGCGTCGGCCACGGTGTACTATTTGGCGTTGGTATCGGCGTCCTCGCCGTCCATCTCGACGCCGAATTGCGGCCCGCGCCGTTGGCCTGTCTACTCCGTCTGCAACCGTGGTTTGTCGCCCATCCCACGTGCGCGATCGTCGAAGTCAACTGCTTCAGAGATCGGGACTTTCACGTCGACGCGATCGGTTGTAATGATGTCTTTGGAAACCTGTATCCACCGCCGCTCGAGCGCGTGAGCTTTCACCATTGCCACAACATTGCGGTCCAGCCATCGATCCAGCAGTTTCCCAATCTCGTGAGCCTCACGTTCTACAACACGTCGGTCGTCGAGTGGGACGCACGAGCCGCCCTCACAACAGATCACTATCCATCGCTTGAGCGCGTGAAGAGGTTGGTCCCGTCGAGATGCATCATTATGAGGCTGCTCGTAAGTACTGGATCGACGTTATCTGGCAGCTGCGTGATCGGATTCCCGCTGAGCACCAGGAAGTACTGCCCTTGCTGTTCAAACGCCGCGGCCGGGACATCCGCGATGGCATTTCTCGCGAGCATGACTGCCATCGGTTGCATCTTGAACAAGCTGTTAGGGTACGTGGTCAAGTGACTAAATTCGAGACAGACTTGGAGTCTGGGTGGCAGCATTCGTCCAAGTCGTCGGGAAGCCGCTCAAGTTTTGTGAACGAAATCGTCAGGTCGGCCACACCACGAGGGAAACGGCGAGAGCGGACTCCGTCGGGCAATGAACCGTTGGGAAAGTCGGTGCGAACGAACGCGCACGCGCACACTGCCAACGTGATTACTGGAAGTCGCTGCGTCGGGAACAACGCTTGTGACGCTCGGATCGACGCCGTACTGTGACGCGGGCGCTGCGAACCACTCAGATACTGGCGGGGGTAGCAACAGCAGGGACACGATCGTGGACACAGACGCTGCTGTCCTTGGCATTTGTGAAAATGACGGGATGGCAAACGCACAATACCGACTCGACGAGCCAGTCCAACCGAACGAAATGTGGTGATCGTAGACCTCACGCCTCTATGAGTAGCCAGACCGTTCTATTTTCGAGTCGCTTGATCGTGTGTCTTGTCTTGTTTCGCAGCACACAACATGAAGGAAATGATATCGCCGATCGCAGCGGCACAAGAGAGGCACCCGCGACTGCCCCCTAAAGGCAGCGACGAGTCTACGATACACAACCGCGGGCCTCATGAGGCGTCCGACCACGCTGCGTATGCCCTGTTCCTTGGTCCAATCGCCTTTACCTTCGCAAGAATCGGTATTCACAGCTTCCACGGTCTCTGTGCCGTATCGTACTTTACGACAGGCGCACTCTTTCAACAAGCGAGCGGTATCTTCTTGATCACGTACTTGCAAGCGTACGGCACGATCCTCGCGCCGCAGTATTTTCCTGCCATTGCGATCGCCCATTACACCGTCGGCGCCGTCCACGCGTACTTCACCGTCGAGCCGTTTCTGCGGATCATCACGGGTCGGTTTTGCCGGACCAACAGTTCGCGCCCGACTTGCCAAGTCGTTCCAGCGCGACACGCGCTAGGCCGTGCCGTGCAAGCCGTGTACGCGCGTGTCTTTTCTCGCCGTGGACTTCTTGGTATCGAAAGTCCGTACTTTGAGATCGTTCAACTCGTTCGCGAGATCGTCGAGTGCAGTCTTCAAGCCTACCAAGCCTACCAAATGAGTCAGTGTCTCTCTCGTCACTGGCTCACGCGGCTGTACGTTGGCATTCTCGTGACCAATTGCTGGATTACGCCCGTCGTTCACCACGTCGTCGTCTCGATACCCTCCGTCGCGCCATTGATCGACTCCTCGACGTTGTGCTCGACTTTGCGGCGTCCATCGGGGTTCCGTTTGCTCTCATTGCGACTTACTGGCACGCGTTCGATCCATTAATCCGCGATTTGCCGACAACGCTCTATTTTGACGACTTGTGGGCGACCCAGCTCAAGCACGAGAGCCCGCTCGTCTTTTTCGGCTCGTGGTTTGACGCATTTAGTCGGCTCTTGTTCTCAACTGGACTCCTCATGTCGCTTCACAGTGTGAACTCTCTCGTTCGAAAACGACAACCGCGCGTATCGGCTCTCCAAGCCTGGGAATCACCTCTTCACGCCAACTCAAAATCATCCGTCCATGTGACACACGGCTCGAGAGCGCTGGGCCTTGGCCATGCATGGCTTGTTGGTGTCGGCGCCGTCGTGCTCGTTGCGCATCTTCATTCAGAAGTACGGACGCCGCCGCTCGCGTGCCGCTTGGAACTGAGACCGTGGTTCGTCGCCAATCTCACGTGCGCTATTGTCGAGATGAACTGTCTCACAAATCCAGCGTCCTTCGGCACCGCCCTTGACTTTCATCGTGTCTTCGGAACCCTCAATCCGGCGCCGCTCGTCCAAATCCGATTTCGCCACTGTCACGCCATCGAAGTACAGCCGTCGATCCAGCGGTTCCCCAACCTCGAAAGTCTCACGTTCCACAACACGACGATCGTGTCGTGGCCGCCACAAGCAGCGCTCACGACGACGTTTCATCCACACCTCATGACCCTCCAGTTCGTCTGCACTCACATTCCCAACAGCTCGCTTCCCGACGGTCTCCTGTCGCGCGACTTCCAAACGTCTGTGGAGGACATCAGCTTCTCAATCACGAATCTTGCGTTGCTTCCAGATGATTTGGACGAAAGGTGGCCACGAGCGCTGTCCCTGCGGCTCAACTTTTGCCGCTTGACTGAGTACCCGAGCGTCTTGATCCGACTGCAGCCCAAGACGCTGATGTTGTACAACAACGCCATCACTGAGCTCCCCGCTGCCGCATTCGAAGTACCGGGGCAAGTCGTCCTGGGACTCAGTGGCAACCCGATCACCCATTTACCCGAGGATGTTGATGCCGCGCTCCTTAGCCAGCCGTCGGTAATTTCGCTCGCCTTCACGAACGTATCGATCATGCCGATGAGGCTTCTGGATGCGGCCGCGTCGGGAGCTGTGTTCGTCACGGCGGCGCAGACACCGTTCTGCACGTGTAACGTGACCGAGAGCACAGCGCTTACATCCCTCATTGATTGCACAGACAGTAGTTCCGACTACGCTGTTGCCCATCTTGTTGACGATTCACAAGCGAGCGGAGAATAGTGAGTCTTGGGTGGATACGAACGCCCGGGTCTTCAGCATACGCAGAGTGATGGTGTGCAGACTGGGATGCGATCGAACACGGTCAGGTGTGGTGTAGCGTCAGACATCAGGAGTTTCGTTCCACCTTGATCCGTAATACACCGTCTATTTTCGCGTGGTTGAAGAGGGGGTCGTTTCTTGTCGGTGCGACGCACAACCGATACTATATCGCGAGCGCACTCCCCAAACGCTCATTCGCCAAGCCGTCGCTATGTCGCCGCCCCGCAAAGACAGCGTTGAGCCAAAGATTAATGAGCTTCAGAATGTGGCCGAGTCTTCTGATCCCACCGTGTTCGCCGTGTTCCTTGGTCCCATCGGCTACAAGATCGCGAGGCTGAGCATCCAAGCATTCCACGTTGTCTGCGCACTCGCGTACTTCGGAACGGCGGTCCTCTTCCACGAAGTACCAGACACCTACTTGTTCTCGTACCTCCAAGGGTACAAAATGATCCTTACGCCGAGGCTCTTTCCGGGTGTCGCGATCACCCACTTCATCATTGGCGCGATTCACACGTACTTTGTTTTTGCTCCCCTTCTGCGTGTCGTCATTGGCACTCGGCGTCGCCGCCGCGCGTCGTCCCCCAGGATATGGGCGAGTCGACTTCCGTTTGATGCCCAGCGTCGAGCCGTGAGCAAGGCCGTGGGGACAATGTACACGCGCGTCTTTTCCCGCCACGGATTCCTTGGTATCGAAAGTCCGTACTTTGACGGTCTTCAGCTCATTCGCGAGATTGTCGAGTGCAGTCTCCAGGCCAACCAGGCGTACCAAATGAGCCAGTTTCTCTCGCGCTGGTGGCTCAATCGCCTGTACGTTGGTATTCTCGTGATCAATTGCTGGATCACGCCGGCGCTTCACTTGGTTGTCACAGCAAAGCCCCTCCGCCGGTTGCTCGATCGAATCCTCGACATTGTCTTGGATTTTGCGACATCCGTCGGCGTTCCGCTTGTCCTTATCTCGAACTACTGGCACGTGTACGACCCGACAATCCGTGATTTCCCTCAGTCGTTGTGGTTGGACAATTTGTGGACCGTCCGGTTGCAGCACGAAAGCCCAATGGTCTTCTTTTGCTCGCCGTTCGACGCAGCCTGTTGCCTCATGTTCTCCGTTGGCCTTCTCACATCACTTCACAGTGTGAAGTCGGTCTTACGACAACGATCCAGCAAGTTGAGACCTGCAAGCCACAGCGGCCGGGAATCTTTCATCCATCCAACGCGCGTTCAGGCCTGGAAGGCGCTATCTCTCATCCATCCAACACACGTTGAAGCCAAGAAGCCAGCAGCACCATCCAAACCACACGTCAGCCACGGCGCGAAAGCGCACCGACTTGCCCACTGCTGGCTCATTGGGCTTGGTGCGTTTGTGCTTATCGCGCATCTCCACTCGGAACTGCGGACGCCACCACTTGCGTGCCGACTGGAACTGAGACCGTGGTTCGTCGCCAAGCCGACGTGCGTCGACGTCGAGATCAATTGCTTGACGCAGTCCGTGGTCTCCGACTCTGGACTTGACTTTGACCGCGTCTTTAAAAACCTCGATGCCGCAACGCTCGTTCAAGTTGGCATTCGTGACTGTCATGCTATCAGCGTGCAGCCATCGCTTCAGCAGTTTTTCAATCTCGCGAATCTCTCCTTTTGCAACGCGACGATCGTCACGTGGCCAGCGCATGCAGCGGTCACGACCACGTTCCACCCACAGCTTCGTATCCTCCAGTTCGTGCACACCAACTTTACGAACCGCTCGCTTCCGGGCGGCATCCTAGCACGTGACTTTCCAACGTCGGTTGGCGGCATTTTCTTCTCGTTCACGAATCTCGCGTCGATCCCTGATGATCTGGACGTACGCTGGCCGCGAGGGTTGGCGCTAGTGTTCGAGTTTTGCCGCTTGACCGAGTACCCTCGTGTCTTGGCTCGATTGCAAGCCTCCTCACTGATGCTGTTTGGAAACGCGATCACCGAGATCCCCGCGGCTGCCTTTGAAGTGTCTGGACAGTCCGCACTCGGACTCAGCGGCAACCCGATTTCATCCTTGCCCGAAAATGTCGACCCCACTCTCTTGAGTCAACCATCTTCGATTGCGCTCGATTATACCAATGTGTCTGTCGTGCCAACGTGGCTCCTGGACGCAGCCGCGTCCGGAATGATGTTCGTCAGTGCGTCGCGCACACCGTACTGCGTTGCTTTGGCTGCTGGGCGAGACGAGAGCGAAGCGAAAGGCACGATCTCTCCTGTGGATTGTACGGACAACAACCCAGAGAACGGATTCTACCAAGCGTGGGGAGCTGGAACAAGCAGGCAAGTCGACCTTGGTCACAACTCGATCCAACATACCGGATGTTGATGGCGCGCTCCTACGTCAGCCGTCGGTGGTATCGCTCGAATGTACCAAAGATGTGGGTAATAGCCGCGGAGTTTGAGCAACGGGGTTGAACTTGTTCTCTGGAAATCGTGATCACGGGACAATATCGGTTGAACGCTTGTAGGTGGCATATACCGACGCCAGGAACTTCTTGCAGTGTTTGAACGACCTCTTCTTCGTGCAGTAGATACTCGATCACGCAGCTGCCAGGCAACATCGGTCTAGCCTTGCGATGCTCAATGACGCTGCAACTGTTGGCGCGGCTGCAGTTGGTGGTTGAGGTGGTCAGTTCGGCGGAGACGACAGTGTGATGCTGCAAAATGTGTCGATACACGGACTCTGGTAGATCAAAACTCGACAATTTGCTCGCTGCACCCAACCAGTTGGTCTATTTTCGAGTCGCGGGTCGTTTCTTGGTGGTGCGCCACAACGCGACAGCCACGAGTGATCAATCACTGCGTCGTGTGATGCAGCAGCAAGAGGCGCGCAAACAATCGCCCCAAAGATCAGCAAGCTTGAGCGCGAGGCTGAGTCTTCTACTCCGTTCGCCGTAGTTCTTGGCCAGGTCTCTTACAAGCTTGCGAGGCTGAGCATCCACACGTTCCACGTTGTCTGCGCCCTGTCATTTATCACGACTGGGTTTCTCTTCCAGGAGGCACAAGACATCTACGCGGTTTCGTACCTCCAAGCGTACAAAACAATCGTCGGACCGCCGTACTTTGCAGTCGTCACGATCGCACACTTCATCATTGGCTCCATCCACACGTATTTTGCCTTTGCGCCGTTCTTTCGCGTCGTCACTCGGAGCCGGTATCGCCGTCGCCCATCATTTACTTGCCATGTGCCATGTCGCGTACCGTTTGGTGTCCAACGCCAAACCGTGAGCAAGGCCGTGCGGACAATGTACACGCGCGTCTTTTCTCGCCGTGGATTCTTTGGCATCGAGAGTCCATACTTTGAAGGTCTTCAACTCGTTCGTGAGATTGTCGAGTGCAGTCTCCAGGCATGGCAGGCGTACCAAATGAGCCAATTCCTCTCGCGCTGGTGGCTCACGCGGCTGTACGTCGGCATTCTCGTGACCAATTGCTGGGTCACAACCGTCATTCACCACGTCGTCACAGCAAAACCGCTGCGTCGGCTGCTCGATCGACTTCTCGATATCATCTTGGATTTCGCGGCGTCCGTCGGTGTACCCTTTGCCCTTGTCGCGAGCTACTGGCACGCGTACGACCCGACGATTCGAGATTCCCACAGTCGCTGTGGTTGGACAATCTGTGGATCGTTCAGTTGCGAAACGAGGGTCCGCTCGTGTTCTTTGGGTCGTGGGTCGACGCTGTTTGTCGGCTTCTGTTCTCTGTTGGACTCCTCACGTCACTTAACAGTGTAAAATCGCTCTTACGACAACGATCCAACAGCGTTGAGGCCTGGAAGCCTCCACCCGCGCACTCTCATCCCCACAAGCCACAGGGCGCGAGAGCTCAGCGACTCGGCCACTGTTGGCTCCTTGGTATTGGAGCCTTGGTGCTCATTGCACATCTCCACTCGGAAATGCGGACACCACCGCTTGCGTGTCGACTGGAACTGAGACCGTGGTTTGTCGCCAAACCAACGTGCGCTGTTGTCGACATCAACTGTTTCTCACAGCCCGTGATCTCTCTAACACTGCACTGGACTTTGATCGCGTCTTTAAACACCTCAACCCCGCACCGCTCGTTCAAATCGACATTCGTCAATGTCGTGCCATCAACGTGCAGCCGGCGCTTCAGCAGTTTTCCAACCTCGCAAGCCTCTCCTTCTACAACTCGACGATCGTCACGTGGTCAGCGCCTGCAGCTGTCATGGCCACGCTCCACCCAAAGCTCAATATCCTCCAGTTCGTACGCACCAACTTTACGAACGCATCGCTTCCCGAGGGCATCCTCTCACGGGACTTTCCAGCAGCTGCCCCCGGCATTTTCTTCTCCCTCACGAATCTCGCGTCGATCCCTGATGATCTCGACGATCGCTGGCCGCAAGGTCTGGCGCTGACATTCGAGTTTTGCCGCTTGACTGAGTACCCGTTTGTCTTGGCCAAACTGCAGGCTTCGTCGCTGATGCTGTTTGGAAACGCGATCACCGAGACCCCTGCGGCGGCGTTCGAAGTGCCTGGACAAGTCGTGCTGGGCCTCAGCGGTAACCCGATCACGCGCTTACCAGAAGATGTCGACCCCGCTCTCCTGAGTGCACCAGCAGTGATTGCGTTCGACTTTACCAACGTCTCCGTCGTGCCGACGTGGCTCTTGGACGCCGCTACTTCGGGAGTGATCTATGTGAGTGCCTCGCGTACGCCGTACTGCATCGCCTTGGTTGCTATTAGAGAGAAAATTGTTGCCGAGACCACAGTCTCTCCCGTGGACTGTACCGACAATGATCCTAACGACGGATTCAACCAATCGCGGTGAGCTGGTATCCTATTGCAAGTCTTTCCTGGTTCTCTGCGCCTTTGTCCGCCAGAACTGCCATCGCTGATGTGGCTGTTCAAGACGACGAGAGCAGAGCAGCTGGACCACAGAGTCTGCAGCAGGAAGAACGGAGGCTCGGGACGCCGGCCATTCTCACTCGCCCTGGCGGTTCCTCTATATTGTGTTACTTCTAGTGGTCGGCCGTCGGCCGTTGCAGACACAGCCACTTGGTCGTCTCGCCCTTGATGTCCGCGATGGGAAAGTGCAAATGGCCGCTCGCCGAGAGCTGCGGCACGCGCGAGAACGGCGTCGGGTGGATCAGTCGGACATTCTCAATCGGAATAATCACACCGCTGTCGACGCCATGGCGGTCGAGCGCGAGTTTCTGCTCGGGCGTGAGCTCGCCGTGTTGAATCTCAATGTTGACAATCACTGACTCGCGCCAGCGGTCGAGCAAGTCCATGGAAATGCGGTTCTCGTCGCGCAAGTCGGCCGTCGTCATGCCTGACGTCCGGTGGTTCAGCAGCGTAAACACGTGGTCGCGGCCTTGGTCGTTCGTCACAATGCGCGCTTCTTCGCCCAAGAGCGCACTCGCATAGAGCCAGAAAATGTCGTCCGAGAGGTAGTCTGTGCGGCAGCTAAAGAGC
>JAADWR010000292.1:0-12158 GCA_023336345.1 Pythium inflatum | reverse complement strand
CGACGTGCTTCGCTGGCGCATGTGCCAGCGGCGTTGCGCGTCGTTGGCCTTGAGACGGTGGAGCGTGCAGAGGCGATGGAGCTGGCCATTGTCTTTGGTCGAGCGCGGGTTCGCGCACGGCTTGCTCGCGTAGAGGCACGTGGTCGACATGGTGTTCGTTGTGGTGGAGAGGCGGCAAATTCCGAAATGGACTCAATGACGCTGGCCGTCCCGACCACGGGACTCGACAACGAGGCGTCAGCGACGATCGCGTGGACTAGAGGCTCTAATCTAGCTCTAGTAGAGCGACCATCTGATGAGCCTCCGCCTGTCTCGACACCCTGCGAAACGGCAGGGTTTCAGTAGGGTACTACTGTACCTCGAGAGTGCCACTCTCGATCTGTTATGACGACGACAAGAGACCGAACACTCATTGAGCAGGGGTGGCATCCTATAAAATGGTGCCATCACATTTCATATTGACTAAGTGCGCCTGACATAAGAGTATGATTATACTGATTATGCATAAGTAATGCACACAAAAGAGTTGTTTTATCCAAGGACATAATCCAACAGGATTGTTACGACCCATATGTTAAGTTCGTTTTCTCTAAACGGTGCGGAAGTAATATGAATTGATGCCTTTTTCCAGAAATTGATGCTTTATTTGCCATCCCTGCATTGAGCCATAGATTTATCCATAGCAATTCCGAGAAACTTCGACTCATTATGTACAGTGAAGTGCGAGGAAAACAGGAGCCTGTATCGAGTGGATAGCAGGCGACGACTGCGCTCTTCGGCACGCCGGCTGACAAGGGACATGACGTGACGCAGCGCAAACAGCGTCCAGTAAACTCCAGAAGGTCACCTCTCACGTGGAATTCGCCACATGGAGCGCACCATCCGGAAAACAGCCACATGTCCAGAAACTCTGTACACTGTGTAGATTTTGAGTTGCTTTTGGGGTAAGCCGTCTGTCCCGGCGTTGCACGGAATCGCGGCACGAGTTCAATTAGTTTTGGGGGCAACTCGTGCGCACTGACTTTGCGCGGAATCGCGGCGTGTGGTTTTGACGCCCTGACTTTGTGCACTCGCAAAATATCGATAAACCATTTCCAGTTGATTTATGGCCGGTCGCATGCGCGGATATGACAGAAACCAGCGCCATGTTGAGCTTTTGCCCGCATTCAAGCAGCGCTAAAGTGCCGCTGGATTTCGAGTTTTGCTTTACTCTTGATTGCACCATAGAGGTATTGAAGCACGCAGCTGCAGTCGGCAGCAGTAGAGACGCCGTCGGATTCAGTGCGGTGGAAGTGGAGGTTTCTCACAGGAAACAATTCCAGACGCGCTGTAGATTCTTCACATTAGTACAGTATCCACGCCATGTGCCTTGGAAGAGAATGAGAAGTGCTACAGTAGTTGGAGCAAGGCGCACCAAGTACAGTGTACTTTTGACGCTCGTCGAGTTTAGGTTGGTGCGGCATCCAACTTTTTGACACTCGACGCGAATTTGTTGTGCTGTACCTCTTTGCAGCCAATCAATACACTCTGATATCTTGCCACCAGCCAATCCGACGCAATCGTCTCACTTGGTCATCCCAACTGAGTTTCCTAGCGCGGTTCTTGGGCTCGCGATCAAGAATGCCAGTCGCTACTTCCGCCACTGTCACTCTTCGGTCCCTCTGGCTGTACGATGGCGCCGTACAGTGTAGATACCAGAACGCTAGGAGTTTCCGTCCGAGGTCCAACGCCTGTAGAGCCACAGTTTCTTTCTGTTGTGGTGATGCTCATACGATGCTATTATTCGAGTGTAGTTTAGGCGTAGTAAGGGAAGACAGGAGGGATCACGGCGTCCTCATGGTCGCAAACGCTTCCAACGACAAACGGGTCCGTCATGATTGGCGCGTGGAGGTCTTCGAGGCTCTGCATGATCTCATCAAGGAGTGCGAGGTCTTCGTCGCTCAGTTGGGTAGTGTTCAAGAGCGCAGCGCTGTCGACTGACGGCGGGGACACTGGTGCTTCGACCACTGGTACCATTATGATGGTGGAATGGCGCTTGCGCTGGCGATGGGGCCGCCCATCGTCATTCCCAAGACCAGCAGCGCGGCGGCGGCGCTTCGTACGGGCCGAGACGTCGGCAACTTCGGCGTTGTCTTGCTCTTCAGTCTGGAGTGGAGCTGCTTGCTGGCGCAAGAGCCATCGGCGCTGAGCGGCGTTTGCGCGCTTGCGGTGGTACTCGCACAGACGGTGGAGCCGGCCATTGTCTTTGACGGACCGTGAACTGAAGCAGGGCTTGCTCGCGTACTGGCACTGCAAAGCGTCCATCGTTTCGAACTGGAGAGACCGTCGGTGTGCGGGCAGCGGCGGATTGCAGAATGAGCTGTGAAACGAGCAACTTCCGTCATGACGCTTGACGTGGTCAGGCGTCTTGTGATCCTGTATTTTCCAGTGGCAGCACAATGGATTTTATCCGATCGCAATCAACGACGAACGTTCATGCAGATCCCACTCGTTGGCTATCTCATTGCCTGCGAGGAGAGAGACAATAGTATTATCGAAAAGCACCGCGTTCAACGTCTACGTCGAGTTCTTGAAGCTGAAGAAAAGCGAGAAATCAGGGTGTAAATTTTGAGGGGTAAAGAGTGAACAACTGGCGCCGTGACCGCCGAGCTGATTTAATGTGCTTCAACATCTCGACGAGGTCAGGCGCACGGTCCCAAGTCAGGCACATGGGATCAGAATCAACACAAAGCAAAGAAAACTGTCACTTCCCACGGGAATCCAGTCGTTCCGTGTACGGTGCTGTATGGAGCGCCTCCCGCACTGAACGGCCATACCCTACAGCGCAGGATCATCGCTGTTTTCGAAGACGCTGGAAAGCACCAACAGCATGATGCCGCGATTCTTCCTGTCTGGTTCATATGGTCCTCGCTCAGGTCCTCGTCGCGTGGGGACAGACCATCCCACTCTTGCGTGTGCACAGTGGACTTCGAGACTTCCCGGAAGTGGCTCGAGCTTCGGTTCGACTGCTAATCTGTCCGGTTTATGCTCCAAATCGAGGCTGCCGAGTCGCGCAGAACAGGGCCCAAAAGACTCCACGTCGAGCTGTCACGTCCCAAATCCGATTGCGATCGGACTGGTTCCCGCCAATTCCAGTAGCGTACCACAACAGTACCAAAAGCTCTACAATATTTGAAAGGCAATCCCCACGCACTGGAATGGAACGAGCTCCGACCGCTCGGTCTGGTGGTCAGTCACAATGCGGCTGCCACGTTCGACCGTCCACTAGCATGAAGCAAAAGTGTACTCGACTGTGGCTGAATCGACGCTAGTGTGTGGCGTGTGGCTTGGTCGCAAGAACCGAACGATGGTCTCCGATTTACTGTACACGAGTTGTCAAGGTGTTTGATACTTCAAGTAGGCGTTAAACGCAGGGCGGACTGCAGGTGAGATCACAGCCGTCAGACTGTCGAGACATATCAGTTTTATAGCTGCATTGCTGACACGAGATTCCGCTACAGGAGATCTCGAGGGAGTGCGTTCACCGACAACCATCAAGACATTTGCAGGGTGTAGTTCTATTGTGCACATATTGTATCGTCAGCCTCCTCATTTTACAAGAAAGACACTCCCATCCGCCGATGGCTCGTGCGTGAGCCACCACTCGTTCTCAAACGCATTGTTGCTCGACCAGCCAGACACTTCGCACCTCGTGCGTAGCTGGGACGGTTCAAGCTCGACAATAAACTCACCGAGTTCCGCGAGTTCTTCCTCCTGAAAGGCACTCGCTGCCACCGTCGGTGTTGCGGTCAAGAGGTCTGTGAAGGGCATCGACGACGGGATCGCAAGCGGCGCCGTCATGGGCATGCTCCACGAGCGCGGCTGGGCGAGCTTTGCCGGATGGATCCGTCGACGCTTGGGCTCGCTGATCTTGGACGCCTTGGTCTCAGCAGTTCGCCGTCGTTTCGAAGGCGTGGGCATTGTCATCAGTGTCGGCACTTCGCTCTCGGGGTCCGACGTGGGCGGCGAGCTTCGCTGGCGCGAGTGCCAGCGTCGTTGGGCGTCGTTGGCTTTCATTCTGTGAACCATACAGAGCCGATGGAGCTCGCCATTGTCTTTGGTCGAGCGCAGGTTGTTGCACGGCTTGCTCGTATAGAGGCACTTGGTCTGCATTGTCGTGTTCGAGACGTGGCAAGTTCCGCTATGGACGACGATGACTATGGCGAAGGAGAACCATCGTCAACGCTCGGTAGAGAGCCGGGTGCCACCTAATTGACTAGTATTACGGTGTCCAGTAAATTCCATGTGGCTCGTGATTGGAACAACTCATCCGGCCTGGCTATGCAAGAAATCGCGGCGTTTGCTGCACACCGTGTCCTGCACAGTCGTCGTGTGCCTGACCTCGTCGAGGCTGAGTTCCAGTTCAACGTCTGTGTGGGAAAGACCACATTCCGCCCAGAAACAGGACGAGTCACAATGACCCCAGCCAATCAGCGCACTGCCCTGTGAACACCCTGATGTTGGGATCAGCAAAAATTCGATAAACCAGTTCCAGTTGATTCACGGTCGATTGCATGCTCAAATACGTATAGTATCCGGTGGTACGTTGAGCTTTGGACAGATTTCAAGCCGAGTGTCGACTTTGTCCGACTGCTAGAGTACAGAAGATGTAGAACGAGGAGGCTCGATGTGACCACACATGGAATCGCGGTACTTGCTGCTGAGCAGGGAAATATCGAAAATCAACCGGGCCTGATTCAGAACTTTCGATTACCCGATAAGGCACTGGTTACCACCGGCAGCGTTGAGTTCCAAGCGGCATCAACAACGGCGACGCCGTCAATGGCATGTTCCACGAGCGCGGCTGCGCGAGTTTTGCTGGATTGATGTGGCGTTGACGCTTGACCACGTCGTTGGTGTTGGCTGCCGCGGTCTCAGTTGTCCGTCGACGTTTCATCGGCGCGGGTGAAAGTGGGGGCGAAGGCTTCGGCGCGGACGCGTCGCTCTCGGCGTCCGAGGACACGCGTCGTTTGCGCGAGAGCCAGCGGCGCTGCGCATTGTTGGCCTTGATCCGGTGCACCATGCAGAGCCGATGGAGCCCGCCGTTGTCTTTGATTGATCGTGGGTTGTTGCACGGCTTGCTCCTGTAGAGGCACTTGGTCAGCATTGCACGGGAAGTTGTGGTCGCGACGAGGCGATTTCCGAAATGCACTCGAACGTTCGAACGTGCTCGCCTCGATCAAAGAACCGACGACGACAGTGGCCACAGGAACAGGCATTGGGGAGCGAGCTGACGATGGACACTGAGTTGAATTTCAGTTTACTTGTCTGCCGTGGCTATGCATAAAATCGCGGCACTTGTTGCACTGGCCTTGCGCATTGAGAGATGGATATCAGTTCGACTTGATTTCCGGAATGGTCAAACGATTTACGTGTTTGGAACTTCTCATCTGCAGCCTGCTAGTCTAATATAGTGTACATGGAGCCGGCACAGTTGAGGAGCCGTGTGTGATAGTTTCAATCGTCGAGCTTCAATAACTTGGAGACAAACGTCAAATCGGCAATCAACTCGTCGTCATCGTGTTCTTCAGCGAGCGTCGTGATCGAGTGCATATGTGCTTTTAGTAGCGCCATACGTTTGTTGATGAGAACGTTCGTTGGCGGTGCTTCAGTAGTCCGGTGCTTCTTGTCATTACGAGTGGCCCAAAGATGTGAAAACTCACCGCACAAATCACATTCCGAAGCGCCAACACACCGCGGGAATGGAGTTCGACTTGATTTACGCACGATACGTTGAGCTTTTGATAGACTTCAAGCGCACAAGACTCGAACTCGGTCCAACGCTCGAGGTAAGGCGCCGACAATTCGTGCGGCTCAAGTCAGGCACATGGCGCCAACAGTGGCAGTACACTGTACGTTTCGATTGGAAGCCAACCAGAGCGAGGGAGCCCACGTGATATATCACAGGCGTCAGAACTCGAGCCACATCAGTTGTGGTCCAATGCACAAGATCCCTCTGCTAGAGAACTCGAAGGCGTGTGCTCATCTAGAAAGAGAGCCGACAAGACATTCAAAGGAGGTTTTATTATGCACTTGCGATTTTGGATCATGAGGGGGTCAACTGATTTCCATTTGGTGGACTTCTCTTCCGCTACTCTACTTCTGCAGCCTAACTAATATACAAGTACTTGCAGAGTCGAAGAGCCACATAATCCTTACGTTGAAGCGAGTTGGAGAGCGGACGTGATGGATGCGAGCTCGTTGAGAAAGTCGTCATCGTCGTCACGATCAAGACGTAAACGTGTGAGTGCCTTGATGTGGGCTTGAAGATATTGGATCATGTTGTCAGCTCCGTCTATTGCAAGCAAAAGACACTCGCATCGTCCAACGGCTCGTTCGCGAGCCAGCCTTGACACACGTTACTCTAATCTGCGACGTGGACCTCTGGGGGAATATGCTCAATTGGAACCTAGTACCTTTCTCATGGTCTCACATGCCGCGTGAACGAAAGAGCCCACTGCTAGCCGTGCTCACTGAGCTGCTCGAAGTCGACGAGCCTTCGAGCATTGCGCGCAGTTCGTCGGTCACTTGACGCGCCGCCGGCCGCTCCCGAGCGTCAAACGCTGTGCACCGAGTCACGAGTGACTGAATTTCGGAGGGACACGAGGAGGATGAGACGCTGACGCGGAGCTTCCCCGTCACAATCATCCCGGCGATCGCCGAGTCCGTCAGTCGCTCTTCGCCAGCATCGTCCGTGAGCTCTTCAAATGGCAGTTTGTGCGTGTCCATCTCGCTGAAGATCACGCCCAACGAGTACACGTCGACCGACTCGTCGTACCTCCGACCTGCCAGCACTTCAGGGGCGACCCATCGCACCGTCCCAACGCCCGCCATCATTGTCGCATCGTCCAGTTTGAATCGTGAGATCCCAAAGTCACTGAGTTTCGCACGCATCGCCTTGTCGAGCAGCACATTCCGTGACTTGAGATCACGATGGATCACAATGGGTTCGAGCGAGTGGAGATATGCGATCGCCTCCGAAACATGCAGCGCAACTCGGATCATCTGAGCCTTCCAGCCGCCGTAGATCTTGGGGTTCTGGTCGAGATACGAGCGCAAGTCGCCGCCGTCCATGTACTCGGTGACCATCGCCAAGTCGCTCTCTTTCGTCCACACGACACCAACAAACGTCACGACGCTCGGGTGCGAGAGGCTCGACAGCAATTTGATCTCGTGCGCAAAGTCGTTGATCTGCTCGCGCTCGATGTTGTTGCCGTAAGCACTTGTTTGCTTGAGCTGTTTGAGTCCGACGTTGGTGTCTTTGTACGTGGCCAACCACACGTCGCCAAACGTGCCGCTTCCGAGAAGACGTTTACATGTGATGAGATCCTCGTCGAGGCGATACCGGAGTAAGACCGTGTCCACCCAGATCGGAATGTCGGTCAGTTCTCACTGTTGCTGCTCGAGAAGCGCTTGTTCGATGGCGAGATCGTTGTGGCGTTGCTTGGTCAGCTTGCGGCGGCGCCAGACCGTGAACACGAGCAGCGCGAGCACGATTGCGAGGCCGACATTGAGCGGAACGAGCCACTGCCAGCTCTTGTTGGGCGCCTTTCCGTATGGTAAACAGGCAGTGTAACCGGCGACGTCGATCTGATCCGCAACGTCACAGTCGGTCTTGAACATGGCCTGATCCAGGATGAGCGTGTGAAGGCGTCGTAGAAAGTCCGCTTGGTCCGCCGTTGGGACAAAGTTGCGGATCGGATTGCCACTCAAGTTGAACACGCGGAGCTTTGGCATGTCGAAAATGTCGTTTGGGAACGTCGTGAGGTGGTTGTCGTTGAGTTCGAGGCAGATCATTGCCGGAGCGTTGGTGATGGAGAACTCTTGGAGTTCGTTGCTGAACAATCGCAGTTGACGGAGCGCCGGGTAACTCCCACTAAATCTCGTGATACGGTTATGATCGAGGGCACTAGACGAAGAGAAAGCGTTAGGCAAGGGAACGATGCAGTCAACAGACGTTGCGGGAACGCACGCATAGTCGAGTGATCGAATGTTGCCTCCGTCAAAGGATGTGAGGCGACAGTGCCGGAGTTCCATCCCTGTGAGTCTCCCCATGGCGTAAAGATCTGACGGGAAATCCTCTAACGACGAGTTCAAGAGTCGGCTAGTCCACACTATGACAGAATGGCGGAGCGACGCGCATAGTGAAACGTACATTTCGCGCATCGTTGGGGGCAGCGTTCCATTCGGTAGCATGCAAAATACCGCGCTCGATATCCACACGGCACTGAGACCCGGTGGAAAAGACCCAGGCTCGAGTCGAGCAAGACCATTGCTGTCGAGGACCCTACAGTGTATCAAAGCCAACAGGTGAGATACGCGATCACGTGTTGTACAACATAGGAGAAAACCCTACAGCATGCGCAAGTTTGTCGGCACGATGCTGAGATCCGACAGCGCCTTGGGATTCGTGGACAAGTCTCTGCATTTCAACGGTGAGGCCACGAATAAGGGTACGGGTATTCCTGTACACAAAGGTACGTACAACTCGTCGAAATTCGTAAACTTGGCGAGCTCAACTGGAAGCGATTGCAGCTGCGCGTCCTTTATCCTGAGGATTTCGATTGTCGTCGGAAGCAACGAAAAGTCGGGGTTTCGACTGAGATCATTGCGCGCCAGCCACAGGGTTTTCAACTGGGCCATCGACTGGAGCGCTTTTGGTACTTCGGTGATGCCGCAGTTCTCGAGACTCAATACTTCCATGTTTTCCGGTGGAATCGCCTTGTCTGGGACCTCTCGAATGAAGTTGCCGTCCATCAGCCTAGAATTCGGCGGGTTTAAATGAAAGTCTTGTCAGGCCAATACACGAATACGCACAGTTTCGTTAGGTTTGCCATGGCAGCGACGTCGGTCGGACTGGCGGTGAGCTAATTATCCATCAGCGAGAGGATCTCGATCCCAGCCGGGAGTGTTCCTTTACGAATGTCTTTGAGCGCGTTGCTGACCAAATCCCTGGACCATCAGCGAGTGGATGTGAGCACTGGAGCGACAAGGGTCCGCCTTCTGTCAAGCAACGTACAATGACGAGAGGTTCTTGGGCATGGAACCGACCGCTAGCGATGTAATTACGTTGTACGAGGCGTTCCTGAGACATATCAATCAATGGTCAGGTACTAGAATGATCCCATGCATCGAGACCAAACCATCACGTACAAGAAACTGACTCGGTCCGGCAGCGTCCCGGGGGCAATCTGCGCGATGTTGTTGACCGACACGTCCCTACAGACAACCATGAGTCCACAACATCACAATGAAAAGCGTCGGCATCGTCGTACAGTGACTTCAGATAGGGAAACGACGCGTTCGGGAATGGAAACGACGTGAGCATCGCGTTTCGCAGAAATCTGTCACGACACAACCACGGTTAGTTCTCGCATCGGTGTCGTCACTCGTTGGTCCGACGTACGGGCCGATCCACTCGCGGACGATCGCGGCATTGATTGGGATGGATACGAAGGCGGAACGCTCATCGATCCAGACAAAGTTCGTGTCTTCGACGTCCGAGACGACCGCAGGGTCGTCGTAGAGCGTGAGGAGGAAGCCAGGCGAGTCCGTGGCGCTGAGGAGGCACTCGAACGCGCATTTTTCGCCTCGTAGGCACTCGCGTTGGGGTGTGAGACCGCAGAGATTTGTCGCGTTCAGCGGGTAGTAGACGCAGAGATGGTTGGCACCGCAGTTACCTTGGCACAGCGTCGTGAGCGCTGGCGTCGAGGCGCTCGCGAGCGGCGAGGGGGGCGACGGACAGGTGACGGTTGTGATGGTCGCGGCGGCCACGTGAGCGCCAGGAACGCACCGAGACGCGACATCCCAACGCGTGAAGAAGCCAACTGAACACACAACAGAGTTCGAGTTCAAGTGCAGGGCTCACGTTGTCGAGTAATTGATGGCGCGACAGAGAGCGTCGCGAAAAACGTGGGTTGCTTCACGGTTGTGTCGAAAGAGGGTCCATATAAACGCCCAGTTCGATTCGCCATCTGCCATCGAAATTTTCTCACTGTGGTATGGACCTTTTGCTGTACGTATTCGCGCAGTTTCCGATGGAACGAACGATTCCACTACTCGCTGTGTGCTGCTGGATGTTGACGAGTCCTCAAGCATTGCGCGCAGTTCGTCAGTCACTTAATGCGCTGTCGGTCGCTGCTGAGCGCCAACCGCTGTGCACCGATCGACTATTGAACGAACCTCCGATGGACACGATGGAAGAGACACTGACGCGGAGTTTGCTCGTCACAATCATCCGGCGATCGCCGAGTCCGTCAGTCGCTCTTCGCCAGCATCGTCCGTGAGCTCTTCAAATAGCAGTTTGTCGTGTCCATCTCACTGACAGTACACGTCGACCGACTTGTCGTCCCGCTGGCGCTCGGAGAGTTTGGTGGGTCGGCCCTAAAGTCTTCACGGTGGGCCGCTCCTGAAAACTTCAGGGACTCCCAGCGCCTTCTTCGCCATCGTCGCAGCGTCCACCTTGAACCACGAGATCCGAAACTCACTGGAGCTTGCGCAAGTGAACTGATTTATCAAAACATGTCAATCATTTTGTGGCAGATACAAAACAGGGTGATGCCATCGCGTACGGCACTCCCACTGGACTCTGATACCACCTCTTTTTGATAACTTCGGGTATATGGTTTGATTTTGCAGGTAATCAAGGTCTCCGTTCCTCGTTTCCCGCGTTGAAAACGCATCCGTCTCGACGCCTGCGCATGGGACTCTCTCTCTCTCTCTCTTTGGTCTCAACACAATACCAACTGGGTTCAATCTCCTCTCGTGTTACACACACTGTGTGTGCAATGCACCCTGTTGATGCCACATATCACACCTGCTGGCCACGCCTGTGGGTTCACTCACAGCCTATCCCATCGCTCCCATTCCGCGCATTTCCGAAATTTTCTGTGATACACTCCTCACTTTTCCATTTCTCACAGAGTTCCTCCATGGCGGCCACCCGCATTGTCACGAGTGCGCTGCTGTGGCTCTCCCACGGGGCTGCGCACGCAACACACCGGCGCCTAAGCGACCGCATCACGTGCCCCGCGGCCGACGCGCCGCTCGCGCGCGTCACAGCGCCGGCGCTGACGACTACATGTCCATCGACGTGCTCCATTAACGACCTGTGCGTGTACTACCCCGCCGGCACCGAATCGAAATGCGTCGCGACTGGCCAGCGCGCGTGCCTCCGCGGCGACGCGTGCACGTTCCAGTGTCTCCCGAACGCCATTCCGTCCGGCGCGTGGTTCCTCACGATCTACGACACGGACATAGCGCTCAACGATGTGAATTACTGGAACAGCCAATGGGCGCCGCGGCGATTGTTGCTCCAATCGATTGCTGTGAACGCGTCTGAGATTAGCGCGTGGGCAGGCGACGTGGCGCTGCCTCCCAAGAGCACGATCTTGTACCTCTCGGGCAACGACGCCGCCAACAACGTTCCGCTGACGTCGTCGACGATGCTCCAAGGGCGCTAGTCGCTCCCGCGTGGCACGGTCGTGCGCTTTACTCTCCCGTCCTCGTTCATTGACGGTCTCCAACTTCACACGCAAGTGCGCATCGAGAACCTCAAGTTCCCCGACATGAAGACCGATGCCAGCGAGCTGTCGTTCCCAACGCTCGATCAACTGTAGGTCTCGCGACTAGTGAGGGGCATTTGGGACTGGATCTGACGCGTGTGGACTTGTGTAGGTACTTGCGCAACTCGCTGCTCACGTCGTTTCCGCTTGCAAACGCGTCGCTTCCTGTGCTCACGGCGCTGTACGGCTCGCACTATTAAGTTTCATGAATCGTTGCTGACGAATCGTGGTGAACAGGGATCTCTCGGTCAACATCATTGCCGACTTTCCTGCGACGCCGTTCCCAAACTCGCTCACGTATTTGTACGCGCACGCTGAGTGTAAAGCACTCGCACCTGCAAGAGACTCACGACGTTTGTGGTGGCGCAGGAACCTTTCGCTCAACGCTTTGACGCGGATACCAAACGATTCACTCCCCACGGGCTTGGCAACTTTGTACGTGAGTCAATCCCAGCCACATCAAAGGGGTCATGCTTATCATAGTGTCTTGCTGTTGGGAACAGAGACATGAGCCACAACTCGATCAAGGAGATTCCAGCGGGCAGTCTCCCCTCT
>JAADWR010000291.1:0-12161 GCA_023336345.1 Pythium inflatum | reverse complement strand
TAGGAACCGATAAATAACCGCTCTCGTGGTGTTCTCCTGCCGTTTGGGTTGTTTGCGGTTCCCCTCCATTTTCATTCCGCTTCCGTATTATGGCACGTGCGCCCAAGAACCCTGCGCCGCCGCCTGCGCCAGACGCCAGCGCCGACGCGCTACGACACGACGACGACACCGACGCGTCGTCTTCTATGACAAATGCTGCACCTACGAAAAAGCGCCGCAAGCGCCGGAAAGCGCTGACCGAAGAAGAAGACATTGCGATCCTCCGCGCCGTGTTGGCGATTCGGCCGCAGCACGCAGCGCACGGCCAAGGGCGGCGGCTGTGGCAAGAAGCAGCCGATCGTGTCGTCGCAGAAGTCGGCAATGACATGTCGGCGACGCTCTGTAAAGGCCGGTACGATAACCTCATCAAGCGCTTTGTACACGAGCAAGAGACGGGCGGCTTTTGGCCGGTCGATGCGACGCGGCGCGAGCTCGTCATGGCCGCGGTCGAGGACCTCAAGTCGGTAGCAGCGGCAGGGCGGAGCGACGCGCCGTCGAAAGCATCGCGCGCGCGAGCGGACGGGAATTCGCCCGCGAGTGACCGCGCAATTGAAAACAACTCGCCGCCATGGGCGACCAGCCTCTCGGCCATGCCGCCTCGCACAGCGACGCCGTCGACTCCGAGCGTAGAAACTACGGCACCAAAGACAACTACGACGAGCGCTGGACGGTCAGCTACCTCTTCAAGTACGAAGACAACGGCGCCGACGCCTAGCACGACTACGACGACAACCAACAGTACGACAAAAGTCTCGAGTTTCCCAGCGGTTCGCTCGGGAAATCACCCACGCGCGTTCGGACCTGCATCGTCGGCTGCGAGCAGCTCGTCAACGCCAACGAAAACGACGTCCTCGCCGATGACGTCCGACCCGATCCCAGCGTCGCTCGCAACGCGACCTGCTGTAAACAACAGTCCATCGACCAGTCGAGCGCCAGCGTCGGTCTATTCCAGCGCGCCGCGAAGGCTGGGCGGCTCGCCTGCGCCGCCGATGGGAACGAAAAGTGCGCCTTCGAGTGCCAATCGCCCGTACGAGGGAGGTCATATGACACCAAATACTACCAGGACCAGTGGTGCCACGCCGTCGTGGAAAGCGAAAGACGTGATTGATTCCCATCGGTATGTCGAATCCTCAACCCCTGCACGGCAGTCGACTCCACCGCGCGGTTCCACGCCGTTCTCGTCTCCACCGCCGCGTGGGCCTCCACCGCGAGGTCCTACACCGCTCTCCTCTCATACGCCGTCCAGCCTGTCACGGGGTCCTCCGGTCTCGCACACTCCACCGAAGAACACGCCGACAAAGTCGACGAGCGCGACCGGAGCCGTATCTCGAGCGACGTCGACGACGACGACTGCGTCAGCAGGCACCTCAGTGAGAGATACTCCGTCGAGATCACCAATCGTTTTCTCATCCGCAGCGATGGCACCGACAGCGCGGTCGCTGATGACATCGGCACCTGCGACAACGCGCACACCATCCAAAGAGACGCCACCAAAGGCCTCGGGTGCTCTTGGAGTGTCTGCAGCGTCGCCGGGAATCGGTCGTGGTACAGTTACTCCACCCACGGCAAGTGGAGGAACGCGTGCAGCCACTGCAAGTTCGTCGACAGCGCCACTGGCGAAAACGAATGCAAATGTTACACAAGCACAAACTATTCCGCTACAAAAAGTCGCACGATCGCAACCGCTGCGACAATTGGTTGCGAGTCCGTTTGACAACCCCAGTCTGTACAATCCACGAGGATCAGCTACACGTGGCGAGCTCTTGCGAGAAAGTACCCGCACCGAGTCGGTGAATACGCCGCCTTCCGCATCTGCCACCAGCGCTGCATCAACGAAGCCGTCGGTTCCAAGTGTACGGAAGGATTCCTCTGGATCAGCACATGCGCATTCTCACTCTTGGACCGCAAGAAACAGCTCTTCGTCACCATCCAGCCGACCAACCGACTCGACTAGATCGCCAGCGGTGTCCTCCGCATCAGTATCAAGTGGTGACAGGCGGGCCATTGATTCTCCTTCGTCGCAGTTTTATCCCCGTAGCAATGACTCGCAGCCACAGCGATCTACAGCTACGTCGTCATCCCGAACAGAGCTGCAGTCATTTATCGAGTCAATGGTCGATCGGCTTGCGGACATGGATCAAGCCTGGCAAGACCGCCGAAGTCGAGATCGCGAGTTCTCAAACGGATCTGTAGATGTGAGCCGAGAAGAATATCAAGAACTAGCACGGGAAGGCACTGCCAGTCGGCAAGAACGAGTCGAGCTCAAGCAACAGGTCGCGTCGCTCCAAACGGCATTGGAAGCGAGCCAAAACGAACAAGCCCAGCTGAAGGAGCAAGTGGCTTTGCTGGCCGCGATGGTCGAGGAGGGCCAGCAAGAACGAGCTGAACTGAAGCGCGACGTGGCCTCCATAACGTCGCTATTGAAGGATGTACCTGGACAGGCTGTTATGCTTGAACATCTCAAGGACGCGCAACTACGGCAAGCGGAGGAGCTCAGAAGGTATCAGCAAGACGAGGAAGCACGTCGGCGCGTCGCCCAAATCGATGATCGAGTTCGTTTTGAAGCCCTAGAGCAACGCCTAGACCAACTGGAAAACAGTGATCATGACGAACCACGACCTGAGCCGTCGCCAGGAGTAGGACATCTTCAAGCAGCTGCGACTCCAGATAGTCGCAATGGCCAACCCGGAAAGAGAACCCGTGTATTCAATCCGTTCGCGGAGCTCCAAGCGACGCTCGTGAAACAACAGGAACTTATTGACCTCTATGAGCAAGCACAGACCGCACAAGACAGCCACTCGCGCGCCGAGTTTGAGTTGGCCGAGCTCCGAACAGCTGTCGAAGTCGAACGATCAGAGCGCAAACGCGAGTACGAGACACTTCTGAACGACATCAAAAGGATTGTTAGCAACGGCGACTCGAATCAGACGCGCAGATAAGCACGTACGTGGTCATGCAAAACCAGGTTGATGTTGGAAATCGGAGGTCTCACACTCAATGTGCTGTTGTAGCGAGAAAATGCAGAAACCATTTTGTAAAAAGGAACTTGTTTGATCTAGCCACTCGGAATCACGTGGATATGTCAGCACGGGTCAGCACAAGGATTTGGACTCTTACAACTGAGGTCTGTGAGGGCGGCAAGGACAGTAACGTATTGGGACGAGGGAAGGTGAGAATGCGATGTTGCAAACGATGGAAAGCGACACTCACCCATTGCTATATAGACATCAAAAGACTCCCAAATTCGACGTTCGCGCACTCACAACATACGTGGTCAGCGAAAGCAATCGTGTCTCGCACTGTCTTTACTTTGCTTCCCCAGCTTCCCCAACAATGAGTATCGTGGGACGTCAGCGCGCCACTTGTTTTCTTAGGCGGCTAGACCACCGGGATGTGAGTGCACCGTTTGGCGCGACCACAGGCGACTGTCCAGCACGATTCGTGGACCGATTTGCCGTCTTTCGTGGACTCTCGCGAGCTGCGATCAGTGATTCAGGTGACGAAGACCGAAGTACGCGACTAGGTGGTGGTTGTCGCTTCTGCGGGGCTTCACGACTCATGTGCACGCGCTTGCCTCGGCGCGCAGTGCTGTTCACGCCCGCGTTTTCTACGACTTCGCCTTGCTCGTCGTTCGCGTCGGCTGTAGCTCCGCTTCTCTCAATCTCGTTGGCAAGGTTCTTGTCAGGCGCTATCCCCAAGAATCGCTTGTAATCGGCCGCAACTCGCGCTCGCAAACCCAGCATTTCGGGGTCCCATCCGCGAAACGCTGGATCTCGGTCCTCCTTGATCTTCATCCACAGCTCAAACTGCTTACGCACGTCAAACTCGGGCTCATCATCCTTCCAGACATCGTTTCGGACACGATCCCAGGCGGCATTGAGTGCGTCTGGAGTCACGTGGGCGTATGCGCGAAACTTGATGACGGTGAAGAGCGCCAACTTGACATTCTCGAGTGGGCTCGTGCTCAAGGTCACCACCGCCTCGTCGTCTGGTGCCGTCGTCGAAACCACCATCTCGCCGTTGTTAAGGAATGGGGAATGACGAGTGCCCAGCACCAAGAACAAAAACGATCGGGCAGTTGAATGGGCACTCAAGAACCAAGAGAAAAACCTCAGTTGTCAACACCTTTCACCAGTCGCCGTTACGGAGAGAGACACTCAACACTCACGGAAATCCATTTCATATGCAGCAATAAACTCGACACCACGCGCATCTCTCACTTGCTCTCTCTCGTTGCCCGCTCACATGTCTCGGCGCGACTGTTTGAGCACGCAGTTCAGCAACTCGCGCATGACCTTCGTTTCTTCTTGCATGGCCACGAACTCTTCGTGACGACGACGGTCCCACTCCATCATGACATCGACCATCCGCGCCGGCGCGATCGTCGGCTGGATCGTTGTCGTTCGCGACTCGGTGACAGGCACAGGCGTCGGTCTCTCGACACGCTCGGACCGAGTCGTTGGCTGCACTGGGACCTTGCTTTTCACAACCGGCTTCTCTTGAACCGAGCGCGATCGCCGCGCTGCCACCTGGCCTTCCACAGCCTGTTTCTCGTGAACCACGCGCGATCGCAGTGCGCGTCCAGTCGTAGGCAATGGCGTCGGAGATGCGGCCATGAAGGAAAGAAGCGCGTGCATCGGATAGGTCTTGTTGACCGTCGAGCGGCAGTACGCTGCCACGCGCTGGCGCAACGGCGTGCGTTCCGACACGAGCACCGGGTTCGCTAGCGCTCGGAGTAAACGGTTCAACCGCATACGAACCGACAGCACCGACGCTCGTGACTGGCCGTCGTATTCTCTGACGCTCTTGGCCACTCGAAGCCATGCCGTTTTGGCGGGCTTGCTGTCGTGTGGCTTAAGTTTCTCCATCAAGTGCAGAAAGTCGTCGTCCGGCATTGCCGTTGTGGCCGCACGCATCACCATGGTCGTCGTTTGCGCGAGCGAAGAAAGTGCCAAGTGACTTGACAGTATGCCCGATGACGCCGGGATCGACGAGATGGGGCTCACCTGTCGCACACCCTGGAGAAAAAGCCATATCGACTGAACAAATTACGAAGTTGAACACACAAAACCGGCTAGTGCTTCAAAATGCTCATGGTATTGAACCATTGTATCGCTTTCCGTTGCTGGTGGACATTGTCCCAGTCAAAGTGGCTTGTGTAGCCGTCTGCGCTACTCTTGAGCTAGCAGGTGAGCGCTTTGACTTGAATTTGCATCAGCGTGAACGCTACCATCCTTGAGGCATTAATGCTGTTCAATAACGAGTTCTCGCTCGCTGTTCACGTTTGTTCTTCTTTGACCGTGACCATTGCAGCCGAGAGCGACGCGACTTGGCTCTCTAGTTGGTGCTGCTTGGCTTCGCTCTCGCGCAGGCGCTGCGCCATGGCTTCAAGCTGTCGCTTCAACGCTTCTTTCTCGGCCTGTTCGGCCGCCAGCGACGCGCTCAACGCTGCAAGTCGCTCGGTCAATTCGTCCACGTCCTTGGTGTCACTTTGACCTGCCTCCTGCTGAGGCTCTATGGCTGCTTCCGCTGTAGTGGACTCGGTCGTGGGAAAGAGCGTCCGCCGACGCGACGGTGATGGTGCCAACGGCGGGCGCTCAGCTGACCGCCTTTCTACCTTGACAATGATCTCAGGCTCGGTCTTGATCTCGACTTTGCACTCGATCGTCGAGGTCTCTCCCTTTGCATTGTTGCTCTCGTGATCCGCAGCCTCTTCCTCTGGAGGCTCATACGCGGCGTCGTGGTCCTCTGGATCCAGTCGCTTGGTGACTTTCTCGTCCTCTGGCGGCTCGTACTCTGTGTCCTGTGAGACTTTCTCTTCTGTCATATCCACGTCGTTTTCTTGTTCTTCAATCTCCACGACTGGCGTTGGCGTGCGGCTTTTCCGACTCGACCGGCGTCGCGTCCGCGGCGGCGTCACCTCGTTTGTCGGCGTCTCGTTGGTCTCGCAAAGAATCGTCTTCTTATCCTCTTGGTCCTTCACTTTGACGTCCTTATCTTGTTCTTCTTCTTCCACGACGGGACTGCAGCTCGTGTTCGTGCTCGCGCGTCGGCGCTTCAGCGGCGTCTTCACAGGCGTCTTCTTCGGCTCGACGAGCGACGTCGTGATCGACACGGACGCTTCAAACGACGCAGCCGCGGGCGACAGCGACAGCGCGCGGCGCTTGGCCATTGCGGCGCTCGTGCGCGACGGACTCTTGGCCGCAGGAGCGCTACTGCTTCCTCCACCGCCATTGCTCCGGCGGCGTTGAGCAATGCGCTGCGTTGCTGCGATGCGTGCCGCCCAGAGCTTGGAGGAATCCGACGGCGTCCGCGCAATCACGAGCGGCGACGTTGGTGACGACGCATTGCTAGAAACTTCGGTCTTGACGCGGCGCGACGCCGTCGTCGCGTACCGTTTCGACGGCGTAAGGAGAGGAATCAGATCTGTTTCTACCGCCTCGACATCGATAACCTCTTTAGTGGGGTCGTCGCTCGGCTGCTTGCGCTTGAGCGACGCGTCCATTTTCGCGACCGTCGCTTCTTGAGTGGTCTCAGGAGAACGCCAGTGTGAGTCACGGCGACGTTGATAACGTTCGTGTCGGTTCCTAACAGTCTAAATATGTAATTTTCGATGGAGAGTTGTTTATGGTGCTCGTATGTTGCTCATGTGCGTGATGTTGGATTGCCTTCTTTCGTTCTGTTCCGTTGTGGGGTCATAGGATCTAGTCGAATTAGGCTAGCCTGGTATTCTGTACTCAGTACAGTAGCAGAACTGAGGTTAGCAACTAAAGTTAGGAACCCGATGTCGCTTGAAGGTACGCAATGCTTGGTCGCGATCTTCGAAGGAAACCAGCAAGAGCGACGATGGACGTGTCGCTTCACGCCGAATCGCGCCGTCGGCGCGCGTCCGCACATGTCGCAGATCCAGAGCTCTCTGCTGGATCCAGCGATGACGCCCGCGCCTTGCGCATTCGCGCTGTAGAAGACGAGCACCTCTTGCGCCTCGTCATGGCCTTCAGACCGCACAAAGCGACCGGCGCGGCAGCAGTCACTGCGTGGAACAACGTGCTGGGCGCGTACAACACGACCATCACCGGTATTCCAATCATGTGTCAGCGCCTCGAAAATGTCGAAGCGGCGACGACTCGACTCCGCGTTGCGACCCGCGCGCTGGGAAACTCGCGTCATGTGTACCATCCGTATCTCTCGCCGTCGATGCGCGCGATGCTGCTCGAGTGCGCCGTATCCCAGAGCAGCGGAGCGCCTGAGAACCTCAATATCGACGGAGACGGAGGACGAACCGACGAACCGAGTGACGAGGATCCGCCAATCAAGCGGCGTCGGACAGAAAGGAAAACGCCGCGGAAGACGAACATGGCGATGCAAGCACAGGCGAGATCATTCTACAAACCGGGATGAAGCTTCTGGCGGCCGACGGCAAGATGCTCGTGGATGAAGGGTTTTGGAACACATTGGCCGCGAAAGCGAAAGCACAACTGAGCTGCGAGACGTTTCCCAGCGGAAAGGACGTACAAGCGTTTGTGCACCGCGTTCTTAGTCGCGTGGAGACGGAGCCTGATTCGTGTTCACAGACGGTTTGCGACTTGGCGGTCCAGATCAAAAAGTTGCTGGCGCCCCAGGGATCGAACAAGCCGTTGGAACCGAGCACTCGCGAAGCAGGACTCGACAAAAGTGATCAAGGCTTCGATACGAGTGCTCCTACTGATTGCGCGGACGAAAACGATTCGACGAATGTGAACCGTATTCATGGCCTCGTTGCTCCACCGGTGCGATCAACTCTATCGGTCGTGTCCGAGTCGAGCAACGACGAGCCGATGGACGCAGATGAGGACGTTGCGGAGCGAGGAGACGCTTGCGAAGTCGGCAAGCTTCCCGCACACGGCCTCCATGTAATTGGGACGACATATCCTCTGCTTTTTATGAAGGCAGTGCTCCGACATCTGTCGGTCATGACGACGCGATGGGGACGCACGACTCGATGGAACGAGATTGCGGAAGATTATACTGCCATTGGCGGAGCAGATAAGATGAACGGAGCAGACGTGACCAGGTGCTTGGGGATCTTGACAACAGCGCTGCTGGAACACCCATCCTCGTTGCCGCAGATCGTCCGAGACATGGTTTACATGTTCAACAAGCAGAACTGGGAGGCTGGATATGCGAGAGCACTCCGCGATGGCTTTATCCGTACGCTTGGCATACATACAAGGTGTGATGCGGCAGGAGTGAACCTCTCGAGAAGACCAACGATGGCAAGTGCAACTGAAAAAGACAAGCGTGTGGATGAAGCCGAGGCTGATGAACTGCTCATGGAGCTTGTGATGCAGTACCGCCCGTTTGAGGAGGTCGAGAGCGACGTTGAAAGAGCGGCATGGGACAAGACTGCACAGCTTTACAACGTGACCAATGTTGAACGCCGCCAATCTCGTGACAATTTGACGTGTGGTGACGACGTCCAACAGCATATTGTCGTCGCGACAAGGGCATTATTGGACGACACAAATCACGTTTATCTTTCGCCACGCCTACGCTCGATGCTCGTTGAGTTTCATCTGCTAACCATCGATCCCAAGACGAAAATACCAAGTTCTCGGTGGGATGCGGCCTCGAATTCGCGTGCGTTCGCGAACGAAGCGGTTGTACCGAGTACGACATCGAAGGCAGTGCGAGAGAATGATAACGACGAGCTCTTCATGCGCATCGTGCTGGAGAAACGCCTCTACGAAGCAAACTTTTCAACTCAAATGTTGGTCATGGCGGAAATTGCCGACAAGTTTGTGACGGCTGGTGGAACTCGCATTCGAAACGCAATGGACGTTGTGCCCCGCATCAACTATTTGACAACGACCATGATTGATGATCCGCAGTCATTAACCCATGAGCTCCGCAGGATGATCCTTGAGTATACCGAGCTGTTGTGCAGGCGTGGTGTTGGCGCGATCAACAAGCTGCGGCTCGACAAACTTCGCAAATGTGTACTAGTGGTCGAACGTAGTGTTCCTGTCGAACATTCAAGACCTGGTGTGAATGATACAACTCCAGCTATGGCAAACGTCGATCGAACGCAAGTGTCACCAGTGGCGTCCGAAGCGACGGCGGTGAGTGCTCCCAACAAGGGTTCGTCGCAAACGTCACTTCGACTCCGAGCCATTGAAGATGAACACCTCCTCCGGTTTGTCATGGCGTTTGCCCCCTTTTTGCAAAAGAAAACTGAGAGGATGGAGGCGTGGGCCAAGGCCATTGACGCATACAATGCCTCGATGGAATCCATTGAGACCGTCCGCGGACCGCTGCTGAACGTTCAAGGAGCAACCGCGCGAATCGGGTACGCGCTGAGAGCCTTGACAGAGCCCTCAGACACGTACCATCCGTTCATCTCGCCCACCCTTCGGTGTCTGTTGGTGGGTTACTCAACGATCAACCCCACGGCGAGATCCGCTCGTGTACGAAGACTTCGAGATATTGCGAGTGGTAACGAAAGTGCACCCGCGAGCAGTGATTTGCAGGCGTCTCCCCAGCCTCAATTATCATCCAAGCGCCGATTGGTGGAGAAGGTTCGATCAAGTCCAGCGAACGCCATTGTGTCTCAAAGCGTTGTATGTGATCGCGACGAGTGCGTTATGCGAATGCTTCTTGGTCTGCGACCGTTTTGGGCACATACCGAGGACAAAGTGTCGACGTGGAACCTTGTGGTCGAGGCATTGCAACCGATTCAATTCCAGACTGGTGTGCAGATCCAGGAGCATATCGTGTGGCTCACAAAGGTAGTGCAAGACCGGACTCACGTTGCGCACAGTCAACTGAGCGCTGCGCTCATTGAGCTGTTGATAGACTACCTGTTGCTTACCGACATCGACCTGCATCAAGCGTTCCTTCGATCGCGGGACATTTTGGGCAGCACTACGAACGTGTCGACTGTCATTACGTTTGACGACATTATTGTGCATGAAGCTCTTGTTCATCCCGCGTCCTCGCCTTCGCACGTGCCATGGGAAGAGATCGCCGAGACACTGAACGCACGTGCAGAGATCCAAGTGTTCATGGGCGGTGACGTTTTGAAGCGTCGTGTCGAAGCACTTCTCCAAGTCTTTCATAGCGACCAACCGGATTCGTTCATTAAGCTCACACTGCCGCAAAAGCAGCTCCTGAGCGAGTACGAAGCCAAGATGAGTCCTCGAGGATCATTCAGTCACATGACAGAACAACCTGACAAAAAATCTCAGTCATCTGTTTCAACGCCAGCCACACAATGCAGTGAGGTTTCACGTGAAGCTGTTGGTGAAGTGAACGAGACCGATATCGTACTCCAAATTGCTTTAGAGCACCTGCCTCCCGGCCATCTCTGCAACGTGAGCGAAGGCGCGTGGGATAATGCTGCGGTTGAAGTGAACAAACGATTCAACAGCGCCAACCGCTTCGAGAACGGACAAGAATTGCGAGCGTTTATCCAGCAGACACTGAACCGCCTGGGAAGTGAACCTAATTCGCTGTCTTTGGAGACTCGAGCGTTCGCCGCCCAGTACAATGAGTTGTGTCCAACACCAGCAGTCATTGATCTGACGAATGACGAAGTGCACACGCAGTCGACGTCGCCTGCTTTAGTTCCTTCCAGCCCACATGAACCGTTTTGTTCAAGCACGAGCCACGATGAAGGCAATGCTCACGGCGATGAAAGCTCTGCTTCTGCCCAGGAATGCGCCCGTTTCAGTGGAGATCCTCAGTTGAGTCAACATACCAATGCGTCTGATTCGAATGACTTATCAAACGATCCACTCGTACGGGAATCGCATGAGCAGATACCCGATAAACACAGCGACTCTCCCACCGTCCAAGAACCGATTGAGCAGCGAATTGCAAGACTGGAGATCGAACAACGTGGCCTCCGCACGGAACATGAAGCCCTCATAGAAGTGCTGCACGCGGATTACGACTCCAAAGAACGCGAACGAGCGACGTTGCTGCACAGAATCAACCGCGAGCAGCAAGACCGCCGCGAAGAGTTCATGGCAATGTTGAGCCTCATGTCAAGTACGATTCGTGCCTCTACCAAGTTGCAACCGATCACCGAACCAGACCCCAGCAATGCAGCTTCCGATGAGGTAGAAGAGTTCGCGATTGCATGATAGCGTGAGGTTTGTACGAGATCGTCTGCAAGAACGGAATTGCAAGGTCGGGTGTGTGTTCCTCGATGTACAGCGCATAGGTACTTCCCTTGCGAGTCGTTGCTCCACCAATAACTGCGAACGTCTGTGAATCGCTCATCCATTGGAGAAAAGCCGAAGATGATGTTCTCTTGCTCCGACTGAACTCGTAACGGCACGAGTCACGACGACGCAACTTCAACACCAGTTTGAAAACAGCGACGAAAGAACCGTGTCCAACACCAAACGCTCGTCGAGATTTTGCGAACGGCCATGCAGAATACGCTTGACCGGACCGCCAAGGCCGCCGTGAGCTTTTTGGTGGACTTTTGCCAAAATAGGGTACTTTTCAAACTGTATTTCCAAAATAGGACTCAACTGCCAAAATAGGGTGCGCTACAGAATAAGAGCCTCAGGCAGGGTGCACCCTGATCTATATAAATAGGTGCACCCTCCCTCGGCAAACTTGGTCTCGCCTGTCACCCTCTCGTGTCACTCTCCAACAAGCGACAGGAAGATGGGCGGGACCAAGAGACCAGGCGATGATAGCGACGACCAACCGTCGCCCAAGAAACCACGCGCACCAGGGAAGGAGCCGATGAAGCGGAAGCCAAGGCGCCCCAAGAAACCAGCGGCGGAGCTGGTCGTGAACCTCAAGTGCACGCGTTGCAAGGGCATCTTCTCTCGCCCTTGGACGCTGAAACGCCACCGAGCCAAGCTCCGCCGCTGTGACAAGCGCTCCGTTCTCGCGCGCCACCTCGCGAGCAAGGAGAAGACGCGCAACCGGAAGCGCAAATGGCGCGCAGAGCGATGTGCAGAGGCTCTTGCGCGCCATACACTCGACAAAGTTGGTCGTGCGCCAGCCGTACAGACGCGTCTTCCCGAGCACTGCATACAAAACCCACTTGTCAGCCTCAATATCGTCCAAATACGCCGCGACTTCTGGGTGTGAGAGCGAAAGAGCTTTCAAGCGAGACT
>JAADWR010000290.1:0-12188 GCA_023336345.1 Pythium inflatum | reverse complement strand
TCCCTTGCGGCATACAGAAGATCCCATATGGCCCAGTAACGCGTCGTTTAAACCACGAGTGCGTCGCGACGACGAAGCGGTCGTACACGGCGTCAATCTTCTCACTCTCGAAGTGATATTCCCATAGGGCTTCGTTGCTTACCTTCTCGCCACTTTCCAGCTGAAGTGTTTGGGCGACAACCCGTTTGAAGGAGCCCGCATTTGTGCGCCAGTGCGCAGGCACCATGAGGTCGGAATTCCACTCCATACTACGCCCCGCTGGGTACACCAACTGAAAATGCTGAAGCAAACGCTTGAGCGCGTGAACACGCTCACTGTCTGATGCGATGTCGAGCCAAAATGGTTGTTTCATGAGTGCCGCGTGTGGCATCGTTTCTCCGTTCTCGTTGTGATCGAATATCTGTCGAATAAAGTCGATCAACAGCGATGGATCGAGGATCACAGTGTTTCGGACGAACTCGACGCCCAAGTTCTCAAACCACAAGACATCCCCCATCGCGTGGAGCGTGCGCACATATTCGCGACAGTCGGTGATGGTTGGAATGCGCTTCTTCATTTTGGCCTCGAGGTCATAATAGGATATGAATGCGCTGTCGACGAGCTGGCGTACGCGTTGGCGAGCTGAAGCTCCACGGTTGACAAGAACCTCTGTCTTGATGTCCAAGTATGCCTCCGGTTCCATAAAGCACTTGTCCTTGGCACCCTTGATCAACTTCTCCACGTCCCCCTTGGTCATCGCGACCCATCGGTCCTCCTTGCAACTGCTTGTAAGCCACAACCTCGGAGCCAAATTGGCGACATGCTTCTTCTGGTTGTAGAGACGATCGAGTAAATGCTTGCAGTTTGAGTTGTTCACCACTTGATCTCGAACCTCCTTGATCTCGCGGTCAACTTCCTCTTCGTATGCAGTTGCATAGGTCTTAAGTCGCGCTTGTAAATCCGCCTTCAGTGGCGCGATGCGGTTTCTGTTATGGTGGATTACGTCAGCTTTCGTACCGATCAAGACGATATCAGCGTTGGGTTGATGCGAAAAAACAAGTCGAACCCAGCGGAAGATCTTGCTGGACACGAACTCGTCCATGCTATTCTCACACTAAGCAGTTTCATCGGCTCGAAAAGCCGCTTGCGTGTTGACCAATGTACAAGCGCGCAGATCGACGCAAACGAAGAACAGTGTCTGTTTTGAGAACAAGACGGCATGTGCTGGCTGGTGCTCCTCGTTACCGCCACAATCCAGAATTTGGATTTTGTACTTGTGGGAATCATCCGCAAAATTCATACAACTCGTGTCAATACTGAACGTGCGGTCTTCGGGGTCGTCCAGCGATGCTTTTCCAGACGTGATGGATTTGACAAAACTTGTTTTCCCCGAAAAATCGGGACCGAGGAGACAAATACGCCGATGGAACGTAACGGTCTGCGACTTTCTGCAGTTGTCAGTGTACTCTTGTGTTCTGGCAGCGCCACTGGCAACAATGTCAACAGGGATGTTCATCAGGGGAAGCCAGCGATGTGCTCTTGACTCCAAAGCAGTACACAATGTCGAAGAGCTGGAGCTTCGCTGCTGGCGCCACCTAATGCGATTAGCTGGTCACACGATGTGTCCCACGTCGCGCCATACGACACCAGAAGTTTGACGGTCTTCAAAATGCCCTCATTAAGAGGTCGTTGCTTCGCACAAATGCATTCTTGCAATGGAGTAACCCCCGCCTGACAATGTGAAACACGTCAGATGTGGATGGCCAGGAAGAGTCATGCCAGTGGTACTGACATGGTTAACCGCATTGGGATCCGCCTTGGCCTTTAGCAGTAGCTCTGTGACTGCTAAATGGTGTCCGAGCACGGCTTTGTGGAGTGCGGTGTTTCCATCCTAATTATGATCACGGAGCACATTCGTCAGAGTCACATCTTGAAAAACACATTCACAACCCGACGCTTACCTTGTCAGGCGTGTTAGGGTCCACCAATCCTTTCGCCAGTAGTTCTTCAAGCACCTCCGCGTTGCCTTCAGCACATGCATCTTGGAGCGCTTGAGTATCTCCGTCTTCAATACTTTCAAGGGCTCCACAGTTCTCGCTTGAATCAATTGACACTTGGTCTGGTGTCGTCTCTGGGGATCTCAATACATTTTTGAACCAAAGGAGATCTGTCGGTAGGTAGTCGACGGTCTCACTTGTTTCGACGGCTTCCTCAAGTAACCGAATAAGCGGGAACCTGCTTTCACCGCTCACCGCGTATCGAGTCAACGAAAGAGAATGGAACTGCTTCAAAACCGTCTCGATGCGGCGGACAAGCCACTTGAACGGCTCCCAGTTGTCCAAGCAAATCACAGTAGCGCGCCCGTCACGTTTAAGAACAGCACAACACACGAAAGCGTCATGCTTATCTGGTTTCAACCAAACACCGTCCCGTCCGACAATACGCACGCCCGTCCGAGTGTGTGTTGTCACAACGAATCCGTCATATACAGCGTTCACGATCTCGCGAATGAAGTGATACTCCCATCGCACGTGCTTGCTTGCTCGTCTTCCATCTCTCAACTCACACGGCCACGTCGTCAGGTCATGGCACAAAACTGCATTTGTATGCCGGAATGAAGGCACCGTGAGGTCGGAATTCCACTCCATACTTCGCCCCACTGGATACACCAACTGAAAATGCTGAAGCAAACGCTTGAGCGCGTGGACACGATCACTGTCCGACGCGATATCGACCCAAAATGGCAATTTCATGAGAGTCGTGTGTGGCATCGTTTCACCATTGTCGTTGTGATAACAAATCTGGCTGATAAAGTCGATCAACAGCGGCGGATCGAGAATCACAGTGTTCCGAAAGTACTCAATGCCCGAGTTATCAAACCACAAGACATCCCCCAACGCGTGGAGCGTCCACACAACTTCGCGACTATTAGTGATGGTCGGATTGTTCTCCTTCAACTTCTCCTCGAGCTGCGAGTATGAAACGAAGACGCTGGCCGCGTCTTGACGTAGGCGCGTTTGAGCCGACTCCTTCCTCATTTCCAGGACGGTTTCGAGCACAGCTGAGTACGCCGACGGTAGTTCAAAACAGTGGTCCTTGGTGTTCGCCATGAAACTTTGCACACGTTGCGTTATGACCGACTGTTCGTCCTTGCAACTCGTTGTTAGCCACTCCAGTGAAGCTTTGTTGCCAGTGTTCTTCATTAGTGGGAAGAGACGATGAAGCTTGTCATTGTTGATACTCGCCGAACCTCGTTTGCGAGCCGCAACGATTTCACGACCCACCTCCGCCTCGTAAGCTGTTCTAGCGTATGCTTCGAGTCTTGCCAAGATATCATCTTTCACCTCGCCAATGCGCTTGAGGCTGTGGCAGATGACGTCTGCTTTTGTAGCGACAAGCACAAACTCAGCCTTTGGTTCGTGAGCAAGCACCAATCGAATCCAATGGAGGATCTTGCGTGACACAAACTCGTCCATTCGATTCTCGAGGTCGGCATCAGATTCAGCGAGAAAGTCCGACTGTGCCATCACCAATGAGCACGAATGGAGGTCAATACACACCATGAAGAGCGCGCGTTCCGAGAAAAATACCGCGTGGGCCGACTGGTACTCTTCTTCACCGTCGTAGTCCCAGAACGTGATATAGTACTCGTCGGTCTCGTCGCGGTTGAACATCATGGGGAAGATGTCAAACCTCATGGATCGATTGCTGGAATGGCTGAACGACGAATTTCCTGATGTGATCGACTTGATGAACCTCGTGCAGTCTCCGTCCAGCACGCGAGGCATCGTGGTGCGAGGCCCCCCGGGCCATTTACCTTTCTCGCTGGAGCTGAAGTACTGTTCCATGTAAAGGTTCGCTGGGATGTCGCGCGGACGGCGGAGGATGTGACCGAAGAGCCGCCAGCGGTTCGCTTTGACGATCTGGGAGAGCGGTTCCGCGTTGCAACGTCTGTAGACTGCTGTGTTGGAGATGTGATGCGGGTGCCTAATGCCGAGCACGGTTCGAAGCTGCCGTCTGTGGAAGCTGTCGAGGCTGGCGAGTGCTGTCGCGGTGAGCGCCCACGTCCCCGAGTTGTACAGGAGGACTGGCCGAACGTAGCAGTTGTAGAGTCGAAATGCGAGTGGCTTCAGATATCTTGTGTGGTCGAATCCAGATGGTCCATAGGCGGCGGAGAGCGAGTGAGGCCAGTGCCTTGGGGCGGGACAGGTCGACTTGTTGGAGCAGGTCCGGGAGCATTTTCCCAATCGTGCGGGCTGCGACCGTTTCGCGCCAAATGCGCGTGTCAGCCATTTCTTCTTCTTCCGGTGTGAGCGCGACCTTGCGCACGAGGTTCTTCCACTTGTCCTACAATCACACAACGCAGTGTGAAGCGCGACCACAACTCCAACGCCGCTCGCATCGTGTGTCGTTGGAGAAAGTGAAAGGGAAATGAGGATCCAAGTGACTATAGTGACAGTCACTCGGGCGGAGGGTATGCCACTTTGCATGCCACAGACTGTCAGTTGCATGCAGAGTGGCATACCCTCCGCCCGAGTCAGTCTGACTTGCGCTTTGTATGAGAACTGCGCGCATGATTTGAGAATCCTTCTTCGGAGTTCGCTGGTCCCCACCAACTCACTCGACGGAACATTCGAGTGTGCGTTTCGCTTGCCCCAGATCTTCAAGACCCATGGTCCTTTCGGCTCGAAGCCACGATTTTGCCCACAACTCCCTCGATCGAACGACTGCGGTTCAACTTCAACGACGGCTTTGTTCCCAGCGTTGGAAGGTTTCATGATTTACATTTTGGGTGGACCCAGTCTTTCGCAGCACTGGCAACACGAACACACGTCTCCGCCATCGAGGAGTTGTTCGTCATTCATGCAGAGTGATCCCCCAACAATGCATAGCACTGCTCAATTACGTGTGTGGTTCTACATAGTGTGGTTCCACAGACTACGTTGCTCACTTCGTCAATCACCATGAACAGGCAAATTCGGCAGCACAATCATCGAGGATGTCCTGGTTCAGATACTCGATGTCTCGGCCGCCGCTGTCACGGGAGCTGTTGACTCTTCCTCCGTGACGTTCTCGTTCGCATCTTCGTTCGCGAGGCCCGGATCATCTCGACGACTTAAATTGAAAATCAATTCCCGGTCTCTCGGAGGACAATCGCCTAGCGGACCAACCCCGATGGCTGCCTTTGCACGTCGATGCGGATCGGACTCGTCGCGTCGATCACGCAAGGGCCTTTTGGAGCAGATGATTGGCTTCTTCGTACACTGCCGTCGACTGAATCCGTTCGTTCAGCGCGTATACACTGCCCAACGCCACGAAGCTGTCCACGAGAAGTCTGCTCCCCACGTGTTAGGCTGGAGATATCGCCCGTCGCTGTCCATACATTCACTTAAGATCTCGATGAGGATCGTAATCGCACCTTTATCGCACGCATGTTGTTGGCGAATTGGGTCGCCGAAGATGTAGTCGAGAAGCGCTTTTGCAGCGCCATGCTTTTGCTTGGGACTGTCAATACTCAACGAATTGGTTGCATGCGCCAGCTCGCCCAACGGGTGGATTCGTATAATGACGTCCTCAGCATCGTTTCTCTCAACGGCGATGCCGCAACTGACGGAGAAATCGGAATTCGGAGGAAGTTTAGCTTCACACTCGCATAGCCCGTACTTGCACATCTCGTCAGCGAACTGCTTTTTCACTTTGTGCGTGCTAGCGAAATTCGCTCAGCTGGGTGTATCTTGGTCATCGCACACACTAGATTCCACGCCTCATGACACACATTATCCAGGCGTGGTGGTAGTTCGCCTTGCACCCTTTTGGTCTTCACCACGTCATCGTCATCACCGGCGTACGGCACTTCACCCGCAAGAGCTTCGTAGGTGCAAACGCAGCCAAAAGACTACACGACATGGCAAACTCCTTGTCCGCAGTCACGGTCGTGTGGTCAAAGAACTCGGTGCCATCGGAACCACTCGTCGCTGACACAACCTCGGCACCGCTCTTGAAGGAGCTCAAACCAACGCCAGCAAGTCGCGCAAACCCATCGCTCCCACCGAGTATGTTGCTGAGCTTGAGGTCTCTATGGATCAAGCTCGTACAGTGCAAGTACTCCAGGCCAAGTGACGCTTCAAAGAACGGCGCCAGACTTGTGTTCATCGATTGGACTCTCCATCGATATCATGTTCGAGGTAGTCGGAGAGGTTGCCATTGGTCGCATCATGGAAGATCATGAACGGCGGGGACGACACATGACAGGCGGCGAACAACCGAACGCAGTTGGGGTGTGTGAAGTAGCTCCATGCATTCACCTCTTCACGAAACGTTCAAGCACATCATCGCTGAGTCGCTCTCCTTTGTGCAAGATCTTGACGACCACAGGGGTCGAAGAACCCCAAATACCGTGGTGCACCGTTCCGAACGTGCCTGACGCAAATGGTTTCGGGTGGTACCGCACGTCGGTCGATGGCACAAACCAACCTGGAACTTCTCCTTCCGCTCGAGCACGCACGTCTGGAGCAACGTTCATATCCAGGACAATCTCGTAAAACTTCTTGGCGAGAGGGTTCCATTTCTCGGGGTCACGCGACTCTCGCGCATGCTGTAGTAATGTCATCGTCTCGACAAAGAGCGGAACGTCTCGCTCCAGCTCGTCGCGGACTTGCGCACTCTCGACGAGTCTTCCCAAAGCCTCAGCGCGCTTCGGCATGTCCTCGTTCAGTCCCACGAGCCAGTCTTCCGCTTCTTCCACTATTGGCGCCGACAGCCGAAGCACACTGTACACACCGTCGAGAATCTCGTGGATCGCGCGCACCGCCCTCTTGAGCTTGAGATGCTGTACCACGCGACCAGCGAGGATTTGCTTGGCATACGGGGTCATTAGTATCACGAGTTCCTCGATCGCGTCAGTATACACGCGGCCATTGTCGCCATTGTCACTGTCGTTGGCGTTGCGGGCGATGAATACGCCGCGCAGCTCCCTGAGGCGCTCGATGAAGGGCGAGAAGAGCTTCTTGGCATCGTCGGGCGTGTCCGCGAGCAGCTCATCGAGCAGTTGAAAAGCTGCGGGGACGGAGCCAACGTCGCGGACCACGAGGCCATCGACCCACTCCATTGTCTTGGTGACTTGCAAAGTGACGGATATTCTGAAATTTGAAAAACAGTGTCGAATGTTGCGAAAAAAGTGGATCCGAGAGACAGCTGCTTTGATGGATGCAGAACGTTCCGTGAACATTCCCAAGCCCACCGCGCTCGATAATTCACCACGTGATCTATTATGTATGACAGGTTCTTCGTTGCACATAGACGTGACGACTGGAGATATGGGTTCACTGATTCCGCTCCGCTTCAACTAAGACGATGCAAGACGTGTTGACAGTGATATGAAGCGCTAGCCGCGTACAGCACCATGAATAAGAAACGTCTCTCCCTCTCTCCCTCTCTCACCATCTACATGTCTCTCACTCTTCAGCTTTTGGTTCTCCCTCTGGCTGCTTGTCGGAGCTCGCCTCTGACTTGCTCACCGCTGTCTTGACGTTTGGCTGCCCGCCCGAGCTCGACTCTGACTTGCCCAGCGCGGTCTTGATCGCGTGCACAATGGTATCTTTCGCGAATGCGTTTCGGCTTGCCACACGCGCGAGCCTCTCAAAGCCACCGAGGTCGTCGAGGACTTGGACTGCCTGCCGATGCTTCTTTACCAACTCGAAACACAGCATTGCCGCCTCCTCCAAGTGGTCGAGACAGAGGCTCAGAATCGACTTGTTCGATGCGACAGCTTGCCCAATGTTGTTGTTTGTCGACACCATACGCGTGAGGACGGAGAGCAGCGCTTTTGTGTCTCCTGGCGTCGGAGAGTTGCGAAGCGAGGCTTCGATCCCCGCAAGACCGTTCTCGTGGGAAAAGATGCTTCCATTGTATGGATCCTTCACGAGCTCTGCGAGCGTCTCGAGGACAATACGCTTGAGGCTGTCGTTGTTGTCGGTGGCCACGAAGAGATCCATGAGTGGCGCCATGCCGCCGCGCCGACCAACAAGCTGAGCACCGACAGAAGACTTTGCAATGTGTCCGAGCGCGCGGACCAACGACTCCTTGAGCTGTGGACCACCCTTGCGCAGCACCAAGAGAATGTCGTCAATGTCACTTGCGGTTGTGCACTCCTGTGCCACCTCTGCGATGTTTCCCAAGAGAAGCGCGGCGTTGATTTTGTCTCGATCGTCCTGGCTCTTGTGAAGCATAGACACCAAAGCACTACCAATGCCCTCAAGGCGTACGGCTTCTTGGTCACTTGATGTTTCTTCACGTTGAACGAGCAGTACAAGTGCAGAGAGTGCCGCACTGCGCTGGCGCTGGGCTTCGTCACCAGTGGCAGTACGAAGAGTTGTCGCGAGGACTGGAATTTGGTGGCGCAGCGAGTTCTTGTTCTTCTCGTTCAAGTGCACGAGTAGACCAGTGAGTTCAGCGACAGTGTACGGGCCTCCACCAACTTGACCCACCACGGCAGCAAACGCTTCAGCCGTGGCATACTCTGAGAAGTTATCAAAGACAACTTCATCGACAGCGTCTCGTGCGCTTTGCATTTTGAGCTGAAGATCGTTGTCGGTATCGTCGCGCTCGATCCGTAAACAACCGAAGACGTACAGCGCCGTGAGCCAGTTGGAGGGCGAAGTGGCGACGGACACTAGGGTTTCAGCCTCTTCCGATGGCAAGGTTTGGGAGGCCGCCTGGAGCTGCCGAAACAACTTTTGTGCCTCAAGTGTTTGCGACTCGCCAGTGCTGCTATTGATACTTTGCACCAACTCTTTCGCCAACGTCTTGGGCGGAGGATTACGCGTTCCACACTCGGAGCAAAACTTGGCATTTTCTGGCTGCGACTTGTAGCACTTGGCACACAGCACACGTCTTGCAGCGGCCGCGTTCACTTCGTCCGCGGCAAACTTCTTCAGCGTTGTGACGACGTCGGCCATGGGGATACGCTCCTCAGGATCGAGTTTGGTCATCTTCTCAACAAGGTCCCACACCTCTTCGGACAGCCCTTCGGGACGTGGAGGGAGAATGTGTTCGACAATCTTGCGCTTGACCTCTTGGTCGTCGTCGGTTCCGTACGGCGCCTCCCCCGTAAATGCTTCAATGATGCACATGGCGTACGAGTACACATCCGAGGCGTACTGCGGCTCGTGCGTGACATGCTCTGGCGCTCTCCAGCGCAGTGCACCATATACTTCGGCGCCATTTTTCAGCTTTGTCATCGAGCGGCTCTTGGACTCGTACCGTCTTTTGACCTGACACAAACCGAAGTCTGCAATGCGCGCTTTACCGACGCTCGAGATGAGGATGTTGTTGAGTTTCAGGTCGGCATGAACGACTCTCCTGCTGTGCAGGTACTCGATGCCTTGAGCGCCTTCGTAAAAGAGCTGCCACATCTTGTTCTTGTTCCCGCGAGCGAGGTAGTCAATCATTGTACCGTGCTCCGCATGCTCCATCACAATGAACGGGACACTGCAGACGTGGTTCGCGCCAAGGATGTTGACAATGTTGTCGTGGCGGAGAGCAAATAGTTGATCCGCTTCGGCCCGAAGCGCATTTTGCGTCGCCTGCTCGAGCGCACCGTCGCTGACTCGGACAAACTTGACCACAACCTTTTCATGGTTACGGAATGTTCCATGGTGAACCGACGCGAACGAGCCCTGGCCAAACGGCTTGACTTTGTACGTAATCTCGCTCGGCATTGTGAACCATAGCGGCATCTGTTGCGGGACTCCGCCGACTTCACCAGCAAGAGTGAAGTACGCGGCGTTCACAGCGGCGCGGGAACCTGTCGGCAACTTCGACTCTTTCTTGTTCATTTCGGCCTTGAGGAGAACGATGGCATCTTGCTTCTGTCGAACGCCTCGCAGCTCATTGAGAACCTCACTGGCATTGGTGGCCAACGCTTCGAGCGCAAGCCGCTGAGTGCGCGTGTCCTCGTGGTTGAGTTTCGCCCAATCGTCCTTGAGATCCGGCTTGAGCCCGGCCTTGTCGAGTAGCTCCTCGACTTGCTCGTTCACTCGTACAAGGTTTGCACGCGTGTCTTGAAGGGTCAACAATCGCTCGACAAATGTCATGCCATCATACACCACGAGCAGACGCCAAAACTCTTCAATGGCAGTAGCGTAGTCGTCAAAGAGGTCGTTGCGTACCTTACCGTCCGCGTCATCCTCCGCGAGTTTCGTGTAGAGAAGATCGAAGCGATGGTAGAGCTCGACGTACGAGGCGTTGCCATGTTCGACTCGACTGCACAACGTGTAGACAGCACTGAGTGCGACGTCGATCGTCGGCTTGGGAGTGTTGGGCGCGGCATAGTCTATTTCAACTTCGGCGATGCGAGGGGCCATGGTCGGTCAAGACGAGAATCCGCGGGCGCTTCAAGAGATTGCAAAGGAGAGAACTGGTCGCAAGTGCGCGTGTTGGGGAATGAGGCTGCCGCAGCGCTTGCTCCGCAGCCTCATGATGAGTGCGTGCCGCAACGACACGACGTCGTCGACTTGCTCGATCTTCTGCCGATGGATTCATTTCGTTCCAGTCGGCGTCAGACGCGTCGCGAACCCACGAAAAATCCTGGGTTCGCGACGCGCACATGCGGCGAAGGCATGCGACGCGCTTGCACTGTACTGTCTGTGAGAAGAGTTGCTTGGTTGGAAATGCTGGGTGCGTCGGAGGCCAGCGGCGCCGATCGCAATGTGGTGGAGCGGAACTTTTTCGCTGCGGAACGTTTGTGGCTTTTACAGTACTGAATATGCACGCGAAAGTACGGAAGAGCACAATTTATGACACCACAAATATTTGTGTGGTCGCAAAATACGACAGAAATCAGTTGAGTGATGTTTAGATCGGCGCTCTCAGGCAATGCCTCTAGCCCATGGGCTAGATCTCGATGTGCGCATACGAGCACAATAGAATCTGACTCGCGCTATAGGACAATCTAGTTGTCTCCAGGTCGGATCCGTTCGTGGCTTCGTTGAACGCTCAAGCGTTTCAGTCTTGGTGGGCTTCAACGCTTGATGAACCTCCCTGCGCGGCGGTGCAGATCAGATCCATTGTGACGACGTTTATTTTGGTCTTGGTTTTGGTTTTGTATTACACAGGAAACATACACGATGTGATGACGTTTGTGCGCTATTTCACAGGCTGTCGACGGTCACAGAGTGAGACAGGCGCCCGAGGGTTGCTACCGCATGCTAAGCCTGCTATAGCGCGCTTTGGGAACCGCAGTGTTTTCAAGGCGCTGCCTCCCTAAAGCGTTTGACGCTACTCTATTCCATGGCAAGACAACAGTGTCGTCGTGCACGTGCTCGTGCTGGAGGCTTGTGTAGTGCGGGTCGTACGGCGTTTCGACATCTGTAACACGCTGGTTTGGTCCCAACCGTTCCGACTCCCTGGTGTTACCAGAAAAGCGCAGTGTAGTCATTCGTACTCTTGAAGCCAACGTCCCGATGCGCGCCACAAGGATTCGTCTCGTTACACTGAACACAAAACGCAACCTACTGCAGATTGCCACTGCGTTAGAGACGACTGGGGATGAGAGCGTAGAGAGCGAACTGACTCGAACTCTTTTGTTTTTGCTATGTCTATCATTGGGACGTTGAGGAGACTTTGAGGACGACGGAGTCATGGATCGAACGAAGAAGGCGAAGAGTAGATGATTAGAACACGTGCAATTTGCAAGCGCTAGTATCTCCACGGCAGTGCTGTTAGAAGACAGTAATGTGGGCGCCATGGCGACGCTGCGCAAAGAGACTAAGAAAGCGATTAGAGGTTGTGCGCACGCGCGTAGCGGAGCGCTTCGAGCGCGTCAGACAGCAGCTTGTGCGTGCGCTCGATAAAGAGCATCGGGACGTTCTTCCCGACGTGGTCGTCTTCGACCATGAGCAGGCGCATGTTTTTTGAATGAATGAGGTGTATTAGTTACTTAGCAGAACACGATAACCCTTGGCAGCCTGAGAGGGCCACCGCATAGCTGGCGCATGTTGGCGCTCGGCCCGACTCCAATATGGTAATACTTGCACTCAAGTGGCGGCGCAATCGTACCGCGGCTGCGCGCAATGTGATTGTGCGCGCGGATTGCACACTTCTTGACCTTGAACGCCGGGTTGTACCAGCACAGCTCTTCAAACGAGTGCGATTAGATACACTTGGTGTTCGTACATTTGTCGCCGCGCGAGCAGTCGTGCGCTTGTCGC
>JAADWR010000289.1:0-12245 GCA_023336345.1 Pythium inflatum | reverse complement strand
CTCTGAATCTAATACAGAGAAACCCTCAATCACAATGAACCATCGCACGGCTCCAAGTGTTTCCGGCCTTTTAGGTCTGTTGACGCTCCTCCAGTACCAGTGACGATCTCCAAGTTCTTCACACTGAAACGAGTCCGCTGCGAGACTTTGAATTGCGAGTTGTTCCCACGGCGCAGTGGAGCCGAGCGGAACAGACGAGAGCCAATTGTGTGTAGGTTGAACCTCAGCGCACCGGGCAGTTCATGGAGTTCATGCTGGGAAGTGTATCGAAATAGCAGCCGCCGAAATCATGGCGTCGTACGCAGAGTTCCGTTTCACACGCTATGCTGTAATGCGGAAACGAGCACGAGACGTAACAGTTCGATCTGCGACAATGGCTATGGACCTTCAACAGTTCCTCGGCCGACGCGAACGATGGCGGCAGTGGATAGGGTACGCTATTGTTCTCCAAGGCCCCCATCATCAGATTCCTTCTCTTAGAGCAACGCAGGCGCTACTTCGAGACGTCATGAACGGTTCAGTGACCCTCGAAGTCATCTCTTGCGCCAAAGACACGACTGGCGCCTGTGGGATCCCAGTATTCTTGTCACAAAGTGGTGCCGGTTGAAGCTGGCGGATCGGATATTTTCATTTCCAGGAACCCAATGGCTTCGTAGGAAGCCTTTCGCTCGGGTGACTTTCATGTACTCGTCAGATGAGTTCGAAGCCTACGAAATTTGATGCTGGAGACTGGTTGAACGCGGTACCATCGCCACAAACACTTTTGCCCTATCGTTCTCTCAGATACAAAGACGAGTTCTCGACGGGGAACTTCGACATTGCAGCTCACCGGCAGCACCTCAACTGGTATCAGTAGGAGCAAGGCCCAAGGCTGGCACGATGGTGGTGAATGAGCATCCCCATCGATGCCTCGCTGTGAAAGCAGCGTTCAGTACACTTCAATCGAACAATTGGGGATCTGAGCACATCCGACACGAAAGCAAATACGAAACGGCAGATTGCACATAAAACGGTCAGCGCAATTCCTTGTATAGATACATATGTCGAATCTGACAACGACCGTGGTTGGAATCCATTGATTTTGTTTCGTTACTGGCGTCTCTCCAACGCGTTGAGCGTTGCGATGATCTCCGTGACTGTTGGTCGCTGCGTCGGGTCCACACGCAGCATCGCGGCGATCAACTCGATGAGATCATGAGACACTTCAAAGCCCCAGGCCGAGAGAATCGCGCCGACGCCGCGACGCGTCAACGCCTCGAAGCGCGGGTCTTTTGGCGACGCACCGTCGAAAAGCGGCGAGCCAGTCCGTAGAATAAACAGCATGACGCCGAGCGACCAGACGTCGGCCGCCGCAGGATCGTAGCCATTCGCGTGGTCCACGAAGACTTCGGGTGCCATGTACGCTTGCTTCCCGACGCGATCAAAACACTTCTCGTTCAGTGGTGTCGCCAGTCCAAAGTCGGCGACCTTGCAGAGACCGTCACGGAGATACACGTTCTCGAGCGACAGATCGCGGTGCGCGAGGCCGAGTCGCGTTTGGAGAAACAAGACGCCACGCGCGACTTGAAGCATCATGGAAATACACTCGTGCTCGCTGAGCCCGCCCGACGTCGTGGCCGTCGAGAGGTACGTAAACAGGTCGCCGCCGTTGCAATACTCGCTCACAATGCAGATGCACTCGTCGCCAGTCGTCTCGTCTTGTGTCGTAAACTGATCATAGCACTGGAGCACGTGGTCGTGGCCACCAGACGCAATGAGCGCCGCGACAACGTCGCGTTCTCGCACAGGATCATCGAGGCTCTCGGTCGCGCCGAGTGTGGCAGCCAGACGCTTGTGCGTCACGAGGTTGCTGCATTTGAGTGCAATGGAAGCACGTGGGCGCGGGCGCTTTGCAGGCGGTCGTGGGCGTCGTGGGTCGACGAGTACGGGTCGCGGCGGCACCGGCGGCGCGTTAAAGCGGCATTCGTACGTCGCGCCGAGCACCGTGTCGCCGATCTTGCGCTCGACGATAAAGCGGCGCATGCTCGTGTCTCTTGAGGGAAAAGGGAGAATTGGAAAGTGAGTCGCGGAGATGGCGCAAGCCGGCAGAACATACTGGGTGTTTTTAGGTAGATACTAAGTGGCATCGGGCGTCCAACCAGTCGTTGGCCGTGGCGCCCGCCGTTCTTTGCTGCAGAACCGGTTGACAAGACGCGTCTTGGATGGGACGTTGACGACGATCTATGGAAAGAGAGACCGACTGAAACGGCGACTGGGATTCTAAATACAGTAGGTTGTGGAGGAAACGGGGTCGGAGGTGCAGACGCGACGGTGGCGCGGTGCGGCTTTCCAAGCAGTTGCTCTTCAGTACCAAGCCTGCTTGTAGGTTTAGGAGGCCACGCCGCTTTGAAATCTTGTTCTATAGTACCGGTACAAGTAGAAGGAGTTGCTGCTGCGAGTATCCAGCAAACGACAGAGTCTTGTAGACCAGAGGCGTACCTAGGGACTCGACGGATGAATCAGTCGCGTTGTGTTGCCCTCGCCACCGACGCATCTCACCCTAAAACTGTGTACCGGCACAACCCACTGGACAGGCTTAGGATAATGGAAGTGTCCTGTCGCCTGCAACGACGCGGATTGTTCTGTCGCCGGAGGCGGTTTCCGAGCGTTTCGCCATCGATAGAAGAATTGGGCGTTGTAATCCAAACGCGACAAACACTAGACGTCTGGCCAGCGAAGCAGCGTCACCACAGAGGTCGTCTTCAACCCTTTCAGCCGAGCATGGGTTGCAGTTGAGAGAATAGACCAATGGATCAGCTGCGACCCTTCGAAAGATCCCTCGTTCGATATTTTCGTCTGATCAGCAGATTGGATGGCCAGGCCCGCCTCACAGCCACCCTTCGTGCCTGTCGCTTGTTCCATGACTGACCAGGAGCTCTTCTCTGTCTCGACTGGCGTGCAACTGAGCACCGACAATGGACTTTGTCGTACTCCAGTGTCGCAGCACTGCTGAGTCAGTAGCTGTCTCGGGCTACCACAGGACGTCCATCATCGCGCGATGGATACCTGCGGTCTAAGCTAACCATCCCTTGTCCCTTGGACCCAGCCGCACGTTTCGAACACTTACACTGCACGATATGGCTTTACGATCGACCGCAAGATCCACGATACGCTCTTGGAGCGCGCACGTGAATTGCGACCAGTTTATCCGTCTCTTTCTCTGTGCCATAGTACGTATTACGATTCGAAGAGACCGCTCGCGTGCGTCTCTTTTGGTTGACTTTGGGGTCGCTTCGTTTCTGGACTCATCAATGTGATGTGATGGACTACCGAGTGTCTCATCCACTGCCGAATTGTTGTCCGGGAGGGAAAAGGATTCACCCAGCACAATGACGCATTGGGAGACGCTTGGCATCTCTTGACGAGCGTGTCGAGAGGTACGAGAACAAGTCGTCGCCGTTGCAGTATTCTGTCACAATACAGATACATTCATCGCCAGTCGTCTCGTCTTGCGTCTTAAAGTAATCGTAGCACTGGAGCACATGGTCGTGGCCACTAGACGCAATGAGCGCCGCGACAACATCGCGCTCGCGTTGGGGATCGTCAACGCGCGTCGCAGTAGCGTCGTCAGCCGCGAGCGCCGCGACCAGTCGCTTGTGGTTCGAGAGGTTGCTGCACTTGAGCGCAATGGACGCGCGTGGGCGCGTTGTTGGCGTTGGCCGCGCACGCACTCGTTGGCGTTCGTGATGTGCGTTGACGTTGAAGCGGCACTCGTAAGTGGCGCCCATGAGCGTGTCGCAGATCTTGCGCTGAATTGTAAAGCGGTGCATGATCGTCTGAACGCTGCAAATACGAAACAGAGTGAATGCGCGTTGAGTGGGTTCGGTGCGTCGTGTTCGCGCCAGTGACAGCAGCTGAAACACTAGAAACAGGCACCGCAGATCGAAAAGAATGCTATGAACGCACATTATCGGAATGTTCCAGTGCCCGTTTCGTCAGCGTGTCTTTGACGCGGCAATATGATCAAGGGCCAATCTTACTCGGCATTTTTACGCCTTCAACACCTATTTCTAGGACCCAAGCCCTCAATGCGATCGTACGGCAGTCAGGCGCTCGACGGAACGGCTCCAGCACCGGATCTTTGTATCTTTCTACCCCAGTCTCCAGTGTATCGCAACGCCAACGGTCGCGACTGGCTGGTTTACGCATTCCGCATGCTTCAACAGTGGCTGAACTCTTCACAGCCACTGGATCTTGCATTTGACGTCGCTGTGAAGAGACTCAGGATATATTGTATATGATCTGTTCCTTGCTTTGGAGCGGAGACACATGTCGCATTCCACTCTCCACGCCCCCTCGGCCGTGGACGCCCCGTCTACCACTGGTATTTGGTTGAAACACTCGTAGGAGAAGAATGTTCGAAATCCCTCCACACGTGCCGCTTCTAATGTTCGAAATCACACAGCGCCTATATTCCGCACCGTCCATTTGGGTGCGGAGTTTAACTGCTTCGTTCTTGAGCTCGCTAGTAAAGCCTCTGAGCAGCATTCACCCCATCACACACGGTCGAGAGAGCATGGAGACCAGCGACCTGGATGCAGTTCGACTCCGACGGCGTGTTGTTTGGTAGATGAGAAAGTGGCACGCCCTGCGTCACAACAGCACTAACAATTCGGAACAAAAGGCGCGTCGGTGCGACATAGCATACACCTAAACCCGCGAGCCGTTGATGGACCAAAGGTTCCTGTTGCTTCACCTAAAACCGCTTGTCTGTCTCGAAATCGGTCTAGTCGCTGTGATGTGGAGTCAAACGAGAACCACCGACGCAAACACGAGTTTGCAGTGGTCTATTTCAGTAAATAAGGCTCAGGCGACAGCGCTATAGTGCGACTGTTTGCTGCACACGGAGCGTCGCGACCAATTGTGAGACTGTCGGTCGCTGCGTCGCGTCCACTTGCAGCATCATCTCTAAGAGGTCAACGAGATCGCGTGACACATCAAAACCCCAGGCCGAGAGAATCGCTCCCACGCCACGATGCGTCAAGGCTTCAAATCACCGGGCTTCGGACGACGCAACGTCCACGAGAGGCGATCCTGTGAGCAGCATAAACAGCATGACGCCGAGCGACCAGACGTCCGCCGCCGCGGGATCGTAGCCGTCGCTTTGGACCGAGACGACTTCCGGCGCCATGTACGGACGCTTCCCCACGCGATCGTAGCATCGCTCATTGAGAGGCGTCGCCAATCTAAAGTCGGCGACTTTGCAGACGCCATCGCATTCCTACGTGCCGCCGAGGAGCGTATCGAGGACGAGAAAGAAGAGGCGTCAATGCTGTTGGGTGTACGTATGGATTCAGAACAGAGTGATGGTGGAGCCATAGAAGCGCCTGGACCAACGGACATGTCTTTCCGCAGCGACTGGCATTGATGCTAAACTGGTCCTTGAAGAACCGTGTTGTGTTCCATATTTGCTGGGTGCTAAAATGAGCGGCCTTTCTCCCACGAGACGATGGAAGATCTGACCACAGCGATGTGTGGCTGGCAAGGCTTGCCTTTTTCCAAAGCGTTTCCGTCCAGTTTGGCTGCTGGAGACGGATTGGTGGATTGGGCCACCGGACCCAGACGACCCACACGCTCTTTCTTCACCAAAGCGCAACTTTCCGAGACGATGCGCGACCTTTGGGCACAATTCCACGATTCTGCGAGATTGGCAGCCGATGGATCCAATTGGTCTTTCTCGACCGTAACGTGTGCTGGCCATGCACCTAGTGCTGACACACATTCATGCCGCTAACCGACACAATTGAATGCACAGGGAGCTTCCATTTACGCATAAAAGACGCAACACCAAGCTCAACGAAGTTCGTCGAGAGCAACAAGCCCTCCATGACTCTGTGGCGCCGAGCAACTACGCGCAGCGAAGGTTCTGTACATTCGACATCGTCGCTCAAGCGAAAGTCGCGGCAGACGCTGTAACGCCTGAGTCAGGCTAGCCACTGAGTCTACGATGCCAGAGTGTGGTGTCATCGTTACAACATGGACCAGTGGGTCCGCGAGCGGGTAGGGATTGAATCGAATCAAGCTATTTGGATGTTGACTGAACCGGCGCACGGGGGATCCCACCGCACTTGTCGCAGGGCGTTTCCACTTGAAGCTGAGCGCCTGTGCTCTGATTTACACTGGATCCCGCCGGCTTCTGTTGGCGGGATCGACCGCGCAAGGAAGAACTGTCCAGCTCGTCTCGCGGCTGATGCGGTGGGGGAAGGGGTTCCTATAGATCTCGAAGGTAAACGCCTGCACAGGTCTGCCCGTATTTTCCACTACGCCATGTCGTCCATCATTGGGCACAAAGCCACCGACGCCTTCGTTGCTATCGCCATTGTAATGGCGAAAACGCTATCGAACGCACGGCCGAAGGCACCACACCGCTGCTCGCTCAGGAGGTGGAAATCGCCTTCGTCTCCAGCGTCGCGGCTTGTATCAGCGATACAGCGCGCTGTTCCCTGTGGCGGAATGGAGCTTCCTCTGCACCCACTCGCGCCCCGCGTCTCTCTGTTGAAGGAGCTTTCAGTACATTTCTATGGACGCGATCATACCCGACGCGATAGTGCGCAGAACGCAAGAACGAAACGTCTAGATGAACATAAACTGGGCCCAATAACTTGGTTCACTTAACGTGGTACACTCTGCGCGCGGACATTGCAATCTGGTATTAATAGAAGCACACCCTATTGGTTTAGAATAATAGCCTAAGCACTCGCAGATTCCAAGGCGTGGAGCGTCACGACAATTTCCGTGACCGTCGGTCGTTGCGTCGAGTCGGTATGCAGCATCGCGGCGAGCAACTCAACGACGTCGCGCGAGACGACAAAGCCCCAGGCCGAGAGAATCGCGCCGACGCCGTGCTGCGTCAACGCTTCGAAGCGCGGGTCTTGTGACGACGCGACGTCGACAAGCGGCGAGTCTGTGAGCAGTATAAACAGCATGACGCCAAGCGACCAGACGTCGGCCGCCGAAGGGTCGTAGCTCGCGGATGGAGACGAGACAACGACTTCGGGCGCCATGTACGGGCGCTTCCCCACGCAATCGACGCTCTTCTGATGCAGTGGCGTCGCCGCACCAAAGTCGGCGACTTTGCAGACGCCGTCGCGAAGGAACACGCTCTCGAGCGACAGATCGCGGTGGGCGAGACCGAGGCGCGACTGGAGGAATGCGACGCCACGCGCGACTTGGAGCATGAGTGAAATATACTCGTGCTCGCCGAGCCCGCTGCTCGTTGACTTGGAGAGGTACGAAAACAAGTCGCCGCCGTTTCAATTCTCTGTAACAATACAAACTCACTCGTCGCTCGTGTCGTCGTCTTGTGTCGTAAACTGATCATAGCACTGAAGGACGTGGTCGTGGCCGCCGGACGCAATGAGCGCTGCGACAACGTCGCGTTCACGGAGCGGATCATCAAGCACTTCGGTTGCGCCGTCCAGTGCGAGCGCAGCGGCCAAAAGGGAGGAAGGGGCTAAACACGCCACCGCATCTGCGGCAATGGCGACTGCGAAGCGCTCGAGTACAAGGAGCTCCAAGGTCTCACACTGAGAGGACGCGCGCGTGTTTTCGCTCGCAACGCCCGCGCTTTCCACACTGCTCTGGGTACGGAACTGTGCGTCCGACCAAGCGTCGGCCGTTGCGACCGCTGTTCTTCGACCGCCGTCTTTTGTCCGCGCGCCGGGTCGATTCTCCTTGGATGGGATCGTGTCAACGACAACACAATGCGCCAATTTGAGGATGCGACCAGAACTGTGACAGGAGGAAAAACCACAGAGCGAGAGGACAGCGACCGTGACGCACACGCGGCAGGTGGCGCCGCGCTTAGGCGAGCTCTAGACTCCGTCGCAGTGGTTTCAAAGAGCCACAGAATGTCTTCCGCTCTGGAGACCAAGGAGACCTTAGTGTGATAGGTGTTCATGAGACCTTTGGCTCCTTTAACGCCAAATTCTGACGGATGGCATGGCTCGTCGCGAGGGCGCTTCGGTCTGGGATAAAGAACCTCCATTGACAACAGACTCGAACTGCTTAGTGAGAGGCCCGTCGAATACAATAAGCACGACCCTGTCGCATGTCAGAAGCGCGCCAGGGAAAGGATCTGATCCCGAGCACCACAGAATACCGGTATACCGGTCGGAGAAGGCAGAAAGGAGCTCGAAGCGCTTCGATTGTTCCGTCACCTCGAGCGGTTACCGAGCGTTTCACCGTCGGCAGACGGGTCGAGAGGCGGTGCCATTCAATCCACACCCGTGAGTGCAATATGCCGGCGGGACGTTTGGCCAGCGCAGCAGCGTCATGGCAGCGACACGAGAACCAGCGGCAGGGACAGAAAAGGAGCGGGAGGGTTTCCTCTGGTCTTGGTTTGGGTGGCGTCCGCTCAAGTGAACTGAGGCGATGAATAAGTACACTAGAGCTTCGACGAATGGGCTAATTTGGACGACGTGGCCAATGGTGATCCAGGGTTTGGGATACCACATGCGAGGTCAAGGCGCAGAGCACGCGAGTCGAAGCGAGGGATTTTAGGCACAAAATGCATCAAAGGACAGTTCTATGTGTTCGATCGTGACATCTGCCTCAGGTTCAGCCTGAGGGAAACAGTCGGCAAAGCACCGTACCGTTCCCTTACGGGGACGCATCACAACCAGAGACGCCCAGCCTACCGATACAGCGATGTTCAGTATCATAGACGTGGAAGGACCATTCAATCTTCCTACTCTATAGTACTGTAGATGACCCTATTGTAGTGTGATGATTTCTCAGAGGTGGACATGCTTCTCAGCAGCTTTAGCTGTGTACCTGCCCGCGACTGACGACATTCTCTCAAGTCCATCTTCTGATGGCGCCTGTCTCTCGCTACTTCAGACGATACAAAAAGGACTGCATCATTCCATCGAACGAGAGACAGGCGCGACAAGGAGATCCAAGACTCCGACTGTTCATCAGTATGGGCGGATGCGATTCGATCGAGAATGTCCATCTCTCGATACCCACGAGTTCTGTTCCGGAAAACCAACCAAAACGCCCCGACCGCGAGGAATCGCGTTCTATGACAGTGGGCGTGGTATGTTGAAGATGAGACCGGAGATCGACGACTCCGAGCTCCACGACCAGCTTCACTCGACGCGAACTGTGCTTCCGCTCCACTAGTTTCCGCGTCCATTGACGGGGCTGCTGGTCGCCATGCTCCGATAGGACCTGACCAAGCGACCGGCCGTCGCCCAAGTCGTGTTGGGGTTGACTCGGCTTCACAATGCGGCGCACCGAGATGAGCTCGAGACGCAGTTGTATTACTTTTACGTAGCCCTTACCGTGCGAAGATCGAAGAGCTCACAAAGCACTTTGTCGCAGCACTTGATCATCGGCAGAAGTATTCAGTCGGTCCAGTGTCACGAGCACATGTGCTACGCTCGGACGCTGCCGTGGGTCCTCTTGGAGCATGGCGGTGAGGAGCGCGACGAGGTCTTGGGATGCGTCAAACCCCCACAGCATGAGAATCGCACCAACACCATGGGCTATGAGGACATTATACCGAGGGTCTTCAACCGATGCGACGTCGACAAGCGGTGAGTCCGCCAGCAACATAAACAACATGATACCGAGCGACCAGACATCGGCCGCCGCGGGGTCATAGCCTTCTGCCATAGACATGACGACTTCAGGCGCCATGTACGCTGGCTTGCCGACGCTACCAAAGCATTTCTGATTCAGCGGCGTCGCCAGTCCAAAGTCGGCGAGTTTGCAGATACCGTCCCGCATGAAAACATTCTCCAACGAGAGATCGCAATGCGCGAGCCCGAGTCGCGACTGTAGAAACGCTACGCCACGCACGACTTGAACCATGAGACAAATCACTTGTCGCTCGTCAAGACCGCGGGGCGACGCTGTGACAAGCGAGTAGAGATCGCCACCATCGCGGTATTCCATGACAAGACAGACGCACTCGTCCCCGGTCGTGGGATCGGTCGAGACGAAGGGGTCGTAGCACTGCACGACGTTGTCATGGCCGCCCGAGGCGATGAGGCGAGCGACAATGCAGCCTTCTCGCACTGGATCGTCGAGTGCGGCTGCGGCGTCGGGCGTGTCGCGCATTTGTTTGTAGATCGTGAGGCTCGAGCACTTGAGCACGAGCGGCGGCCGGCGACGCGTCAATGTCGTTGGGTGTGACGCGTTGAAGCGGCACAAGTACGTGGCGCCAAGCGCAGTTGTGCAGAGCGCCCACTCGATAGTAAAGCGGTGCATGGGAGCAGCACTGGTGAGTTGCGTCGTTGCGGTGGCCGGATGATAAAGTCGAAATGAACGCACAGCGAGGCGGGAGAGGTTTGCAAGCAAATGACTGGAAGGGCGGGATCAGGAGCGTTGCCGTTTCGTGTGGAGATGCGCTCGGTCTCGCGGCCCTTGGCAGGGACTATCAAACAAGTCGCCTCTCCCACGGCATCTACAGTAGTGTTTTGGGATTTTGCCGAGTGCAAAGTTCAGCTTTTTTGGACCATCTGCGAGTCCAAGACTGGCATGCGACTGACACAGTGGCTCCATCTTTTACTATTGGGCGGTTGGGTCCATGTCAGCGCGATGACGCTTCTTGTGCTTCATACCGTCGGCTGCTGAGATATACTAGAGCCTCGTCCATGGAGAGTACATGCACGCCTTGTGTGCTGATTTTAGTGATAAAGTGCTCCTGTGATAGAGAAGTCGTGTGCTGTTGGAGCTCTTCACCTTGCCGCCATTACCCCTCAGCTGGGTATTTACAAGAAGAGAGCCGTTACCGCGTCGCGTGATCCCCGCCATTCTACTCTCGACGAAATGTGTTTTTCCACCGATTTCGAGTCGTCACTCAATCCATTGGGAGCCAACCGATCCAATGGATGCGATCGTGTCAGTTTGCAGCGCCATGTCCGAACATGGAGGAGCTCAATCGTTCCGTTGGTTCATGCGTGAGCGAATGCGCTCACGGTCCACGACAGAAACCGACAGCCCAATCGGTGGCTCCATTGGCTTTTTCAGAAAGTCGGTCGAGTATCCGTTTATGGAGGTTACGATTCGCTGTGCTTGGCTTTTATCCCTGTTGAAATTCGCATTGCAAAATAAATAATAAGGGGTCTGACGTTAGTGAGCATGTTGGCTGGCAGTCGCCACAACCGGCGACTCGGAGGAACGGCCGAGCGTGGTGCTCAGAAGAGAAACCCCAACTGCGCAAGGATGGGATGTTGTGCTACGAGATATTCCGAGTGATCTGCGTTGCATTCGGTCGTTGAAGCTTCGATCACTTTGGTCTGGCGCTTGCCGTTTCACGGAGATGCGTTCAGTGGAGCGTGTTGGTCTTTTGGCAGCGTCGTTGATGCCGTAGTTTTCGTGCGTTTTGAGTTGCTTTCAAACCACACTCGACTCGAGATGAATCTTCATACTTGTAATCTGCTGTGTCGAGTCAGTCGATCGATTTTGCGTATTTTACGTACGAGAGACTGGCGTAGGTGTCAGCCGATCTACTAGTAGTAGCTGACGCATACGCCAGGGTCGTGCGGCCTTTGCTCCCGTGCTTTCTGCGTAAAGCGTCACTTTTGCACTGAAGCGGCGCTCGCTCGCTTGATACAGCACTGGTGGTAGGAGAGGAATCTTGGCCACTTGTGCCCAAGTAGATACAAACGTACCCCTCTCGAAACGGTCGTCTCGCGTCATGCTGCACCGCTGTCATTCGTTCTTTCTCTCCAAGCTGCTTGCGTCAGGAGCCGTCGTTTCAGACCTCTCGCACGTTCTTTGTGTGCGCAGGGATGGTACTGTAGACGCCCTCACGGTGGAGACCACCTTGCACATCAAGTCGTTTTGGCCCCACCGAAGCAGATGCAAGGTCGCGGTTATTGGCGTTTTCCAAGGTATTTGCTCGAGTATCCCCAAGTGATTCAAGCCCTCAAGCGTGAAGTCGACGATTTTGTGCCTGTGATCGAGTCGTCCAGTAACCCTGGTATTGTGTGGCAAGTGTGGAAGAAACGTATTGCTGCGCTGCTCCAGCGGATTTGCCAGCGTATCCAGAGTGAAAGTCGGTGATGTTCAAGGCTGCCAGTGAACGTGTCGAAGAACTTTCAAGTCAAGTTGCTCAAGGAACGTCGACTGACTCAAGTCTCCAGACTGAGTACGAGACTGCGTGTGAACATTTGCGCCACGTGGTCGAAACCAACTCCCGATACAACCAAGACACGGCGTTTGACCTTCAAGCACAAGACTCGGAACGAAGT